>APFE030578720.1:0-33697 GCA_000404065.3 Pinus taeda
GATTTTCCTTTCTCAAGGAAAATATATTGTGAAGCTTCTGGAAAGATTTGGGATGGTGGACTGTAAGTCCGTGTCGACACCAATGGAACTCAACTTTAAGAAGTTGAGTGGCAGCGCTGCATGGCCTATCTTGGCCAATCCTACTGAGTATCGTCAACTCATAGGAGCTTTGATGTTCTTAGTGAACACCCGTCCGGACATATGTTTTGCAGTGAATACTTTGAGTCAACAGATGGTTGAGCCTCATCATTTTCACTGGGTTGGTGCCAAGAATCTTTTGAGATATCTTCTGGGCACGATAAACCATGGGCTGAGATACACTGCCGGGAGTGTGATACTCCGTGGATATACTGATGCCGATTGGGCTGGCAGTGTGGTGGATCGTAAGAGCACATCTGGATGCTGTTTCAATCTTGGTTCTACTTCGATCTCATGGATGAGCAGGAAGCAGAAGTCGGTGGCTTTGAGCACCGCGGAGGCCGAATACATTCCTGCGAGTATGGCCTGTTGTGAAGCAGTTTGGTTGAGGAATCTCTTTAGTGAGCTGTTCCAACATGTGCTAGATACCACTGTGATACTCTGTGATAATCAGAGTGGGATTCGTATGACTGAGAATCCTGTGTTCCACGACCGATCCAAGCATATTGATATCAGGTAACACTTTATCCGAGATATGGTACAGCGAGGCACCGTAAGGCTCGATCATATAGGAACTGATGAGCAGGTCGCGGATATTCTCACTAAGCCCCTGGGGAAGGTCAAGTTCCTAACCTTCCGTGAGAGTCTTAGTGTCATGGAAAGACCCTATGATGTGGGTCCTGTTGGACAATGAGCTCTGGGAGCTCTGGGGGGCTTTGGGGATAGCTTCTCGGAGCTATAAGCACTCATAATGCTTCTGCCCCACCCTTGTGATTATTGAGCTGGTTCGCCACTCATTTATCTGTGCCCCGTATGCATCTACCCATTGAGTTCAGGGCTCATGGGAAGTACCTCTCATTTGGCCAATGAGGTGTGAAAAAGCTAGAGACTATTAGCAAAGACTGATGGACGCATCAGAGATTGCCGTACTCTCTATCTAGGATGGCATGGTCCAACCACTTGATCTGGGATCAAGATTTGTGAGGTCTGGGACCTCTGGACTGATTATATCAGTCAGGGGATGATGTCTTTGTGGCTGACCCACTTCTGTTCTGAAATAAAGAAGCCAGCAAAGCAAGTTTCGGCGGGATGACTCACGATGTTGATTGCACTAATAGATGGAGTTCTCCCTAGTTGAGAGGGAGTGTTAAATTTGGACAACTAGGTCCAAAATCCATGTTCTGATGATCAGATTAAGTAATATTTTTGTTGGATTCCTCTTTCTGAGAGGTGTAAAATCCATATAAAAATAGTCTTAATCCGATGAGCAGAACTTATATTTTGAATTTATTATTCTTTATAAATTATATGTGCAAGGTCAGCCAGTTTTGTCATGTAGGCTCACATGCCCAACAGATGTGTCACACACTCTCATTGATGGATATAAATACAGGAAAAGTTGGAGAGAATTTGATCACAACACAACTCACATCTTCCTCTCTCATCCTAAAGAGTACGAGCTACCTGGAGGACGAATTTCAGCCACACGTGGGAAGGACGAAGAGGACAGACCGTACAGCTGAGCTGTAGTACAATTTTCTGCTGCTAGGGTTTCGCAGAAAGTTTGACCAGCGTTGACTTTGGTCAACGCTTGGTCCAATCAAGCTGAAAATTTGTGGAAGGTTTGATTTTTGAAGGCCGTACTACATGGCACAAAAATCGAGGTCAAAGGGTTGACCGTTTTGCTGCTGCGTCGACTTTTAGCTTGCTGCCCCTGCGTTGACTTTTCAGGACAGCATTGACTTTTGTAGAATTGACTTGGGTTGACTCATCTACTGGTTGGAGGGTTGTTGTGACACATGCTGGGCTGGCTGACCAAAGGAGACTTTGCTGGTTGAAGCATCCTGTTGACCGCCGAAACGAACACACACATTTTTCCTGTTTCTGATTTGTCTTCTGTAAGATCTGCTTATATGTTCTATCTGCATTTTGCTTAACTACTTGTATGATTGCTGTGAGAAAAGTGAAATTGCTCTTAGCATAGAACATCTACAAAACTTTACAACAAGACAAAGGCAAATTTGAAGATTCATGCAAAGATTTGAAGGCAAGTTAACTAAAAACTCCAATCCAAAAATATCAAGTCCAGAAATCTTTATAAGCAAATTTGAGTAGCAGACTTGTGTGAGGGACGAGCTCAGTGTGTGGATTAGAAGTTGTTGGTGCAACGTGATGCACAATAGTTTGGGTATGCATCAAAAAGGTGAATTCGAGAGTAATCTTGGTATCTCAAAGGTGTTTGAGAAGGCAGAGAACGAATTTGTGTTGATGTTGCTAGTGCATAAAGTTTGGTGATTTGTCTAGTGATGGCAGATTGTTGGAGGTGGTGGTGGTTTGTATTAGTAATCAGAGACTGTTGAAAGTGGTTTTATTAGTAATCAAAGATTGTTGAAGGTATTTGTAAGGTGACTTTGGTGAGCAATAGCTGTGAGCAAGATTTATTTGATTGTGACATAAGTGGCCTATTGATTTGAGTTTGAAAATGGATGAAAGATGGATCAACAAAACTAGCAAGTGGTAGCTTGCAAATCAAGGGTAGTAGCTTCTTCTAATGGATGCTAGTAAACGAGCAGGGTCAAGAGTCCCTTTCAACAGAGACTGATAAACAAGCAGGAGTAAGAGTCTCTTTCAGTGAGTACTGGTAAATGAGCAGGGGCATCAGTCCCTTTCAGTGGTATTTGATAAATGAGTAGGGATAGAAGTTCCTTTCAGTAGCAGTTGATAAACCTACAAGTAGTAACTTGTGGGGAAATGATGTAATTAAGTGGAAGTTTGTAATAAAAAGAATATTGGTGTCTTGTGTAGATGTTGCTCATGTGCTTGATGCTTACAATGTTATGTTCTACATGATTAAGTTGTGTTGTTGATCCATGAATCATTGTTAAAGTGGTTAAAAAGTGAAATTTGTTGAGAACTGTATAATTTGGCCACACTATTGATTCACCCCCCCCTCTCAGTAGTATCATGGTTTCCATTGTTTCTAACACCTTGGAAGAAAACTTAGCAACTTTTCTTAAGGAGAAATTATTATTTAGCAAGGTTTACAAATCAACAAGTTGCTTAGAAATCTGTGCCAATATCCAAGTCAAAATAACAGTCAAAGCTAGTAAAAATCAGCAGCTAGTCAATGCTGGTCAAACTAGCCAAAACACCAAATTTGATCAAACTTTGGCCTTGGTCAAATTCAGCGTTGTAGTCAAATCCAGTATGTTGTACAGTGAAACAAGTTTGGCCAACGCCTAGTTAATTTTGTCAAAATAGAGGTCAAATCAACTCAGTCAATGCTTGTCAAATTTTGTCCTTTCTCCCACACGTGCGACCTCAAGAAGTGAAACAAAAAATGATAAAGAGAGAAGAAGAATTTGAGAAAATAAGGCATCACATTATCTATTTATACTAGTCGAATGGGTGTGATAACCTAAGGGACATGTCCCTTCACCCTCCTCGACTGATCTGATACTCAAAAATCAAATTTGTATTTAATTCTTCTAGGTTGACTTAGAGACCCCTTTTGCCATGCAGGAATACCTCCTAATTCTACAAAAAAACAACACTCCTCATTGTGAAGAATGATGAAATCTATATTTTAAAAGAACAAATTTCAAATAAGGATGGCACTATCAAGGCTTATCAGGATAATAAGGAAAAGCTACAACAAGAAGTTTATTTACAGAATAAGTTGGTGGATAAGACTTATTTGATAGGAGCGAGGCATATTGCATGGGATCAAATTATATTTAAAATTATAAGAATATGGGATTCTACACTCCTCACTGTGAAGAATGATGAAATCTATATTTTAAAAGAACAAATTTCAGATAAGGATGGCACTATCAAGGCTTATCAAGATAATAAGGCAAAGCTACAACAAGAAATAAGTTGGTGTATAAGACTTATTTGTTAGGAGCGAGGCATATTGCATGGGATCAAATTATATTTAAAATTATAAGAATATGGGATTCTATAGTACTCGCTGGAGATGAAAAGACTAACTTTTCAAACACAACAATATATTCAACAAGTTTGGAATGAATTGGGCAACAAGCCTCCTATGGTTAATAGAATTATAAAGTTCCTCAATTCCAAAACATGGTAGGAATTGAATAAACTAGGTCTCATAGAGATGACATTGCTTATCATGGAGACAAATAAGGTCTTGACAAAGAAAATCCTTACACAAACAACCCAAACTAAATGCAATATAGTAGAGAGGAATGTGGAACATTTTCATAATAAATTTGATAATCTACTAAAAATGAGTTTACCAAGTTTACCTACTCGCTGGGGTAAAAAGGGAAACCTTTTCTCACAAGAAGCATATCAACAATTATTAATAGACATAAATAAAATTGAGAATTGTTTATACATGTCAAGTGCATTAAGGAGCAGGCCATTGTGGACAAGCTAGTGGAAGATTGAAAATATTTTTACTATAGTCCCTACATATGACAAATATAGAAAGTTGGATATAGCTTATAGAACGATGGCTACATTCAGTTATCCTACAAGCCTAGATTGGAAATATCTTGCTCGATTTTCTAGATAAGGATGAATTAAGACAACTAGAGGATAAAGTGCAATATATTGTCATACACAACAACTATTCAGTTTTTCTCTCCAATAAATATTTATTTTTTTAGTGTTGGCCCTAGGAAACAACAAATGTAATTAATATCAATCAAAAACTTTGTATAAATATGTTTGAGAACTCATGTCGAAGGGATCAACAACTTTTGGTATTCCCTCCCTATTGTAACACACGACAATAAAACTTTATTTTTTTCCCCTAGGAAAAATCATAATTTTCATTGATATAAGAAAATTACATGTTGTAGATGTAGTTCACATATGCTATATGGTGAGGTTGTTCGCCTATCAAAAAAAATGTATAAAAAATGTTCTTTGATTCTCCACGTAGGGAGAACATGTCTTCTGTGTTTTTCAAAAAGGTAAAAAACTCCTCGCAGGGAGTACAATTGTCTGTCTTATATATATAACTAGTAAATCGAAATATACATATGTATTGATAATTTAGGCAAAACTATAAACATGAGAATCAGGCCCCTCTGAGCTAATGATGTTGTGTAGTCCATATATGGACGGTGGTAGTACCGATAGTGTTCACCGTCCCTTTGCTGCTGAATCATCCATGTACCACGAGGCCAGTTCGCAGCTTCCTTGGATAACTGATTAGCAATCTAATTGTGTTCCCTATAGATATGGCGACAAACGAAATGATCAAAATGTGAAATGAATCTGTGTGCCTCTTCCAAAATAGGTCTTAGAGAAAATGCATGACAATTTGATGTATTGTTTATCCAGTTGTAAACATTTTTGGAGTCCCCAAAGATTTGAATATATCTGCAATGTTTTTCCATGGCAAAGTGTAGGAGATGTTTTAGAGTGATCAACTCAGCATAATTATTGGTGCCCCTTCCCAGACCCATTTGTATTTTAAAGTAATGAGAATCAGAGAGGTACAGTATAGCACCCGCCCCCCCCACATCCTGCATCCTATGCAGAGCCATCGAAATATGCCAAGGGGTAGTCTCGATTGATGACCTCGAGAACAATGTTCCTAGAGGATGGAGTAGCATCGTCGTCAGGGATGGAGTTATAGGTGGCCAATATGCGAGCATTGATGGAGGACCAATATGGGATGGTATTATGGAAGATGTATAGGCTTCGCGTTATCCAGATCGCCCAGCGGAGGAGAAGGGGTAGGTTCCTTGCCTTGTTCGGAGCAACAGTTGTCAACCATGATATCCATGCATCCAAAATAGATGTACCCTGCCATTGACAGTGGATATTGATGGCCCAAAGGGTGGTATTCCATAGGTCCACAGTGACCGGGTAGGTAAGGAAGAGGTGATCGATAGTTTCTGTGTTGTTCTTGCATATGCAGCACCAAGATGGACCATGATGGGCTCGCTTGTTTAGGTTGTCCCCCGTGGGGGCTGTACTGTCCACATAAACAGTCTCGTTTTGAGAGGCGCCTTAAATTTCCACAGATATTTCCACCAATGTTCAACAGTTGGTGGTCGATGGACGATAGAGATATAGAGGTATCCTTCCTTTGGAGAGTATATGCCATTTTTTGCATGGGCCCATATGATCTCATCTTCCCCCTTTGTAATCCTGATATGTGATTCAGTCAGTGAAACAATGTATTCCCCCCAGTGATGATGCCAAATTTAAGGGATATGTAGTTGACGTGCAGTCTTCCATGCCTGTTGAAATGTGAAGGTGTGCTTTGGATCCGCAATGTGGTTAATATTAATGATCCTTGAATTGTTGAGAAGGAGCATCAATTCCCGTGGGAGCTTGTGTGAGTTGTCGCTACAGATCCAGGGATCTAATCTAATGCACATCGATGAACCAGGCTGTATTTTCCATGAGATCCTATCTCGGATGAGGGGCAGGGAGTTTATTATTGCTTTCCATATGATAGATATCCTAGACTTGTTCAAGTTGGGTCGTTGGATCCAGTCCATCATGTTGTGGGGAGATATACATTTCGAGTATGCCACCCTTGTCCATAAGCTGCGAGTAGTAACCAGTTGCCATCCTAGCTTAGCAGCCAGTGCAGTAGAGAAATTGTCCAGTGTTTTAATTCCCCATCCCCCCATTTCTTCGGTAGTGCTAGTAACTCCCATCTAGCCCAGGCAAAAATTCTTCCGGACTGTTTGCCCTTCCATAGAAATCTGCAGTAGAGATTTTGAATTCGAGAGAGTATGCCCCTAGGAATCTAGGCTAGAGACATCCAATATACAGGGGTAGCTTCAAGTACATCTTTAATAAGAACCAGTTGGCTTGCTCTGGAGAGGTACTTGTGGTGCCATATATTAAGTCTTTTCTCTAGCTTAGAAATTAACCATGTCCAATCAGCAATCTTGTATCCGAGGGGTTTTAACCGGTACCCTAGGTACCTAATACCATCATCCAACTGTAGCAGAGTGAATGAGAAGCTGTGGAGGGCGAACTATATTTCATAAGTTGAGCATCCCGAAACCGTTATTGTGGATTTTAGGCTGTTGATTTCCATACCAGCAGCAGTTTGAAATATAGCTATGATATTCTGTAGATCGGTTAGATCCCCTATACCTCCATTAAGGAAGATCATCACATCATCTACAAAGAGTAGATGGGTCAGTATGCATCTGTCTGTGATTCTGATGCCTTGAAGTCTTCCCATCCTACGTTCTTCCAAGATGAGTCTGTTGAGGCCCTCCATAATGAGCAAAAATAATAGAAGGGAGAGAAGGCATCCTTGCCTAAGGCCTCTTTTTGAGTGAAATAACAATAAAACTTTATTAGTTGGCTATATTCAACCATTTTCTATATAACAACGTGTTTTTCCTATGTAATGTTATGTAATGTTTTTCTCAAGTAATCAAAGATTTATTCTACTACATACTTATCTGCAATTGAGAACAATCCTAAAGAGTTTTGTTTCTCAAATTGTTAATTGGGTACCACTTCCCCTATCATATGGGTTTGCAATAATCTTATTGATGAAATGATTTTGTGAAGGATTCAACGTGTTTCCAACACTCTCTCTTTTCATATATTGTTGAATATACAATTTATAATGGTTGAAAATTATGCATTATAACTGCTAAATTCATCGTTTAGTACGTTTTCATTTAATAAAGGTTTCTTTAAAATTTCCTAAATATTCATCATTCTTATCTTATGTTTTTTTTTTCCTTTGTTCATCACTTATTTGACCTATTGTCTATCATAATTGAAGGCCTTGTTCAAAGACTAATAATTTTAATGAAAATAAGGTAGACAAATAACAGATGGCATAGCGGTAGTACAAGAAGCAATTCACTCCTTGAAAAATTCAAAAACCAAAGGGATATTGATAAAATTAGACTTAGCCAAAGCTTATGATAGACTTAATTGGGGATACAACTTTGACGACAGGTGAATAAACTAGGTAATGTCAATGATAACTACGTCAGTTATGTCAGTACTACTAAACGGGTCACCTACAGAAGCGTTCCATGCATCCAGAGGGCTCAGGCAGGGTGACTCGCTATCCCTGTTCCTGTTTATCCTCACATCGGATGGATTAGGAAGACTGATAAAAGCTAAAGTTAATAGTGAACAACTTAAGGGCCTAAGATTATGGGGAAATGACTTTCTAACCCACCAACAATTTGTCGGTGACGTTATGCTATACGAACATGCAATATTCAAAGAAGCAAAAAAAGATAATGAAAATTCTCACAGATTTCACAGGGGCCTCTAGGACAAAAGGAAGCAAAGAGAAATCAGAAATTTATTTCTTCAATACCCAAACTTCCTCCCAAGCCTTCTTGGCAAGAACCATGGGATTTAGAATTGGGAATCTCCCTACTAAGTATTTAGGCATCCTATTAAATGACAAGCAAAACAAAGTGGCCAACTGGAGTACCCTAATGGAAAAGATTCTAAGGAAAATGCAAAATTGGACATTCAGGGTGCTAAATATACCGAGCCGCATCATTATTTTAAAATTAGTACTCCAATCCATCCTAATATATCAACTTACCAGTCAAGCCAGACTTAAAACAATCTGCCAGAAAATGGTAGATATGTTTAAAAAATTCCTATGGCAAGGGTCTAGTAAGATAGAGAAATGGACGCTTCTATCTTGAAGCTGGCTAAGTAAATCCCTAAAGAAAGAGGACTAGATCTGAGAGATCCATACATCTTGAACCAGGTAATGGGGGCAAAGTTGTGGTGGCGATGGACACAGGGAGGGGAAAACCTGTGAAAAAAGTTGTGAGAGAGAAAATATGAGATGCTCAGGTTTCCAGAAGAAAAGCTGAGAAGTCAAAATAAGAATAAAGGCTCTACACTTTGGAATGTGGCCAGTGCCAACAGGGATCTGATCAGAGAGCACAACTTTTGGAAAGTCAGAGGAGGGGATAAAGCCAACTTCTAGGAAGAAGCATGGCAACAGAGAGAAAAACTCAACAATCTGCTGTAGTTCCGAGAGATCCACCAATTCACCAGCCTAAATGAAGGAGACAGTACGAAACTACTGGTGCCTAAAATCTGATGGATATTAGAGAAAGTGGAAACAACAGAAAAACTGGCCAGAAGCGCCAGCGACACCCCAATGGGAAATCTATGAAAAGGAAATAACAACAAGGAAAGTAGCAATAAAAAATGGGACGAACACTCTAAGATGTGGACATAGAATCAAAGGTATGTTCACAATAGTAAAATGCTACCAATTAAAAGTAGGATACAACAGACATCCAGAAACAAAAAAAATGGAAAAGCATATGGAAAACAAAAATATCAGCGAAAGTAGCATTCTTTACCTGGATCCTGAACCACGGGAGAGCATTAACATGGGACCAACTGAGGAAAAAATGAACGCAAGGCCCATCAAGATGTGCCCTCTACAGAGAACAGGAAGAGACCATGAAGCATCTAACCAATCCCTGCAAAGTTAGTGTAAACCTGTGGAAACAACATCAACAAATATTCGAAATCAGTGACAAAGATATAAATAGCATGAAAACAACGAAAGAGAACTGGAGGAAAAAACCTTACCAAAACACAATCCTGAACAGGGCATGGAAACTCTCGCTAGGCTTTGTTCTGCGGAATATCTGGAAAGAGCGAAATTGTCTGATTTTCAAGGAGGAAGGTAGAGCAAGAACAAAGATATGGAACCAAGTTATACATAATATCAGAAAGACCATTCTTACTGAGAGGTGGTTTGAGGAGGATTGGAAAACGGACCCAACAGAAACAAGAATAATGATACACCTGAACCCAAAGCCAAGTATGACGCACAAGACAGTAAGGGTTCACCAAAACAAGAAGGTGGAGGTGGACAATCACTATAGAAATCCTCAACAAGGGTTCATTAAGTTGAACTTCGACGGGGCTACGAAAGGAAACCCAAGCGAGGCAGGGACTGGCAGACTATTCAGAGACGACAGGGGAAAGACTCTCAAAATCTATGCAATGGACTGCGGTAATGCTACAAACAATGAAGCAGAGCTCCATGCACTGAAAAAGGGCTGGAAATTGCCATAAGGGAAGAATACCAAAATCTACTGGTTGAGGGAGACTCGAAAATGGTAGTTGATATAGTCAAACAGCGACAGCAAGGAACCCAAGCGAAAAAAATCAGTCGAAGCTAGAGAACCGCTTGGTTGGTGCAGGAGATTGGAAAACTCATAAGACAGGTAGACTACATCCTTCCCACCCATGTGAGAAGAAAATGCAACGAACTAACAAACAACCTGGCAAACTGGGGATGCAGGCATGGTGCAAAAACTCTGGATGCAAGCGAGGCAGAGTTATTCCAGATGGAGGATTTGGCAACCTTAGTGCAACTCCTCGAACAAGACAAATGAGGAGAGAGGAACCTCAGATCGGGGAACATCATAGGAAATCTAGAGAGACTGGGGAGATGTGACCGGGAAGGGGGAGGAAGAGGACAAGTGGGGGAAATGACAGATGCGGAGAATGAAGTGAGTGGACAGGCAATCTGGCAGGTGACGGAGCAGGGCAGAAAAGATACAACTCCCGAGAGTACGAGGGCGGTGACGGAAGAGAATGACAGAGAGAAGGGCAAGGCAGTGAGCAGAGGGGTGGGCAGAAGAACATTAACAAGTGGCAGGACAAGGACAACATGTACATGGCAAGAGCAGCCGGGAGAAAGTGTGGATTAATGAGAGGAGATGGCAGTAAGAACAGGGGTAACATCCCGAGAGGAGGGTGTAGGGATCTGTGCAGGTAATAATGCCAGATAGGTGGCAGTAAAGGCAAGGGACCGGAGGGAGAGAGGAATAAAACCTAACAGAAATCAGAATGTAGCAAAACGCATGCAGACGACGGCGAGAAGAACTGGCGAGAGGGAAGGTGGCCAAAGAGCGAAGAATCAGGCTGTGAACAAAAGAGGCAATAGACCAGAGAACACCAATAAGACGAAAGTTGCAGACAGGCAAGGAGTAACATGGCCCCCATGAGAGGTAAGAGAGAAAACAAGAAGGAACAAGGAACAAGCGGGACGACCAGGAAAAGAGGGAGGAAGGCGAGTAGTGAACATATGAAGACAATTATTGACACTTACATGGCAGGGAATTCGCCGGACATTAGAGCCCAAATTGCCAGTTGGGAGAGGGAACTGAACGACAATATCAAACACCAGGGCATCCCCATGGAGGAGTGGGAAAGCATGGTTCCTGATCCAGGGAATTCTCGTGGAAGGCACACCCTATTTATGCAAACCATACAACAGTACTGGGTAATAAAGAACGTGGTGGCACGGGTTATGTCCCTGCATCGAAAGCAAAGGGCAGGTGACGAAACAGAGGCACGGGGGAAAAACAAGGAAAAGGATCCAGTCAGGGCAGAATTACTCAGGGGGACAACGATAATTCATATACAAACCTACAGAAATAACCTGGCCCTGTGAAGAATCAAACAAACTCTAAAAGAGTTGAAGTGGAGAATCGAGCAGAGGAGCGAGACGCCAGGTTCCAGCGCCAAAGCGTCAACCCCAGTAATATCCTCGGACAAGGATTGATACAGTGGTCCAATTTGAATTCAAAGAATTTTGATGAAATGCACTTGCTTGTTTAATTTAATTTTTAGAAACAGTAGTATAGACAGTCAAAACAATGATGCTCGATGGATAGCAATAAACCTCTTTAAATTTTGGACAGGATTTAATGCAAACAGGTGGCTATCTGGTTTTCTTCGGGCAGGTCAGCCACCTAGAGCAAATGGAAGTTAAAGATTTTGAAAAAGTAATATAAATAGAGGAAGCACTGCCAAGTTAACAAAAAAAAATAATAAAAATCATCTTTAAAATTATAAGGTAGGGAGGAAAAATTTAGATCAAATCCAATTAGAGAAATTTTAGGTAAAAAATGGGCCTCAAAACAAGAATGTACAACCAAAATCAACTTTATAAGAACCAATAGGGTTCAAGATGATGATGTCAACCATGGGGATGATTCACCATTTTTTGAGTAAAAAAGTAAAAAGATTAATAAAATAAAAACAAAAAAACAAAAAATATGTTTTCAACACGTATTTTCAATTTATCTTCCTATGTTTTTACGCAAATTTTGGGCAAGCATACTCGTTGGATGCAGAATTTAATTCTTCATCAAAGGAGTACCCATGTTGCATACTTTTGATGGACTCCACTACACGAAAAATGAAAAATACATGGATACTCCTTGGATGAAGAATTAAATTCTACATCTAATAAGTGCTCCTCCTCGAAATTTGAATAAAATCGAAGGGAGATAAGTTGAAAATTCTAGTTGAAAAAAATAGTCTTTTCTTTTTTTCCTATAAAATTTGATGATGTAATCTAATCTTCTTTTATTATTTACACTATTATTGTATAATATTCCTTAGAAGGTTCATTTTAGACCTCAAAATTTCTCTAATGATTATTAAAGTGTGTTAGTTCCTTGGCATGGTTCACTAGCCAAGAACATTTCAAGGAACAACATGGTTTTCTTGTTTTCTTTTGGATGTTAAATGGTCTCAATATTTGTGAATTCAAATATCCAAAAATGCAAAGGTTGACCGTCATCGACAATGCCTTGATGGCATGATGACATGACAATTGGGTGTGACATTACTAATATGGAAGGCTAGGTGGCAGTCATGATGGAAGGTGACGTGAAATCCAAATAGTGGATATATCTTGGATATGAGGCAATATGGATATCTGAGAATTCAACTTTTCAAATAAATGGACTTTTTGGAAAATCTAAACGGTGGACATTATGGGTATTTCGGCATCTAGAAATCCAAGTGTTTGACTTCTTGTCCAAAGCACCTCACCAGGTTCCAGATGTTGGATGATCCAAACATTTGGGAGCTCGAAACTTTTAAGAATAGCCATTGGGGGGGAGGGGGGGGGCGCAATAGGAACCCAGATCCGAATATGACATGTTAGCTAAAGTGTCTAGTTTGCAAATGTGTTGTGGTGTGGTGGTGACATGTCGGCACAAAATTACCATGTGTCAGTGGTACGATTGCTAATGTGACTTAGAACAATGAATCTTCAAAAAGCCATAGCTTTGTGCCTAAAGCTTAGAATTAGATGAAATTTATATCATTGGAAAGCTCTTGACAAGCGAGAGGTGACAGTGTTCTCAAAAAAGAAATTGAGATGACCAAAAGAAGAAAATATTTGGATACCTCATCTCCATAAAATGACTTCGAGAATTGGGCATCTGCACCCCATACCCTCATAGAACACCTTATAAGCCATACCCTCATAGAACACCTTATAAGGGATTGGGTGTGTTATATAACTCTACCCAACACTTAGTTTGCTAAAATTACCTTGTCCTTTCACAACTCTACCTAGTGCTCTCCTGAGTGGTGTTCTCACCATAGGTTTTTTCCACACTTACACCATATGATGCAGCTAGATGTTACCTGTTTCATAATGCCCAAGGATAAACCAAAGAAGTAACAAAATAAATCTCAAGGAAACATTGCATTATAATTCTTTATTATTGAAACTAAACAAGGCCACAAACCAAAATAGAGTTATTTTATTCATTACATCACACAAACTCAGCTTCAACAAATCACTCTCACAAGCATCATGATACCGATCGTTTCAACATCTACTCTTCTTCAGTGTTGATCTTGATTTCCATAATCCAAATCCAAGAGCTATTTGAACTCTCCGCCACCTGTTGATCTTGATCTCCATAATCCAATTCCAAGAGCTATTTGAACTCTCCGCCACCTCTAAACTTGAGATCTTCTCCAATTTCCTTTGTGGAGAAGCATCGTGCAGACAAAACTACATATTGTGCTTGGCAGGAAGATGAGTAAATTGTATGTGGGCAGTGCGCGTTGGTCTATACACGCAATACATGAAAATTATGGACTGACACCCTTACCACCTGTATTGCTTCGCACGACAGCCAAGCCAACGGCTGTCAACCAGATATTTCAATGTAGATGACATCGTGAAATTATTACATTGAAAAGATTTCCCAGTGCATCCGCATGGTGCATTAGAAGAGAGTTGTCAGCCCAATTTGGAGGTTTGGCATTGTTGAATTCAGTATCTTTGATTTCATAATTTTGATGAACTTATTCCCAGTGCGACAATAGTAAAAGACGACATATGTCGTGATTATTATTCCAAATCAACCATTGTTATGTGTAGAGTGCAACTGGATGTATTTGACAGTGCATACCCACCTGACATGTTGTTATCTAACAGATAGAAGCTAGCAAGATCCGCCATTCCAGATAGTTCAATGAACTGACTAAATGTGATGATTGGAGAAAGGGTCGACTGAAGGAAACTTGGAAAGAAAACCGACAAGAAACGTGGAGCTCGTGCATAGAAAGAAATTCCACTGACATGGGAGTTTCGTAATGTTTCGTAAGGTCTTTGTAAAACTGAAGAATGCAGCCCAAACATGACAGTGGTACGTGAGCAGAAATTCAATTTTCACCACAAACGCTAACTGAAGATGGGAAAGACTAAATGATGAAAGACAAAGTGCCGGGCATGACTATCCAGTGCTCCACTTGACTATCTCATCGATTAGAACTCCAGAGATGGCAGTGGACAAGAGGAAAGAGAAATCAAGCAAAAGTGCACATGACGGTGAAGAGAAACCGACTGACTTGGCTATTTTTGTTGCTCAAGTATAATGGACAGACTGTGGACGGTCAAGTAAAGCCAATAGAGTATGGCTATGGTTCACACACTAACAGGAAAAAGACATGAAAAAAAAAGGAGGAGAAATAAGGGAGATTCCCACAACATCTCAATTCCCCATCACAAAAGGCTCCATGCCTCATTATCTTCTTTTACTCTCTCTATATATATAGTTTCCGTACATCGATTCCATGAAAGAAAGGTACTTTCAAATTTCATTCAGTTACATTCAGCAATTAATTACATGCTGCCAATGTTTAGGTATCTTGTACATACTGTCCATATAATTCATTGCTGCCAATGTTTGGGTATCTTGTACATACTGTCAATATTTAGAATTAATAACTTAATTAGAAATTAGTGACTTAATTAGTTTGTTATTGTCAATGGGGTCTAGCTTGGGTGGTTAAGATTGAGAGATTGTTCTCCTTCCCACCCAGGTTCAAATTCAGCTTTTGATATGCTTGCCACTCCTGAGCCTATTGCATTCACAAGGGGCCATATATGTGGATGGGGCCAGTTGCAATCCCTAGGTGACTTTGACTAGATTAGATTCTTCTTGGGCACAACTACTAAGCCAAGAATTGACTCCACAAGTCCAAAGGCAAAATTCCTGTTTTTGACAAGAGGCATTTCGAAAAAATATATACATATATAGTTTGCTATCATTGTCAGAAATATGTATCAACTCAATTCACTTTTGCAAACACCCTCCACCCCCACCCCGGATGAGAGCCCAACTAATCCCAATTGTCCTCGATGATACAAAAAGAAGCAACGCTTTGGTCAATACGTCTACTACCATTTCCTAGTGCAGATCCATGTCTCCATTATGGACTCTCTCTAACAAAATGATAAGAAAAAACGATATTATTTGTTTTTGAAATGAACCACTGGAAGCCCTGAGAGTTAGCTCAATTGGTCGAGTCTCCGTTGTTAAAGCACCTTTGCTGTTGAGAGATCACGGGTTCAATTCTCTTGACACTCTTTGGGTTAGGCTCCATGGTTGAGCCAGCAGGAAGTGATCCCTTTGGGTTGATCTGCCTTGTACAAATATTCCATGAATGTAGTGGTCACCGATCTCTGGAGTCCGTGAACCACAAAGAAGAAATGAACCACTAGATTCCTGCACAAAGAAACACAACTTTGGATATCAGACATAAAAAAAAATGGGACTGTTTTGTCCCATGCCTATGTCCTCCAGCAATCTTCTCGGCCACACTAAGATTGTCCCATGCCTATGCACTGCTTGGGATGCTAAGTCATTGACATCAATGGATTTCTAAAAGATTGACAGTGCTAAGGTTAGAAACAGAGAAGTGCCGCTAAAAGGAAAAATTACTGTTTAGTGTAGAGAACATTACCTTGCCGGTCAGATAACTTCTGGATAAAAAATCTCATTCTTATATTAATGATTGCTCTTCGTCATGGTAACAAATCTTTATCTGACCTTATTCTCCAGAATGGACCTGCAAGAAACAGTAGGTCTGTAAGCAATGTTCCTGGAGTTGGAAAGAAATACGGTTGAATACATAAAATTGACTAAACAAGTGTTCAAGAATAAGATATATAACAAGTACAACCTCCTACCACCTGAAAATTAGGTATGAATTCAAAAGATTGACATGTAGCCCCTAATATAAGACTGATGAAAAGTAATATAAACTCCAACTCTTGCAATTCAGGGTTGACAATATCATAAACTTACAATTTTGTGTTTACGGCTTATGCCATTTGTCTTCACCAATAGTCTTCACAAGAAATTTATCCATCCTGAATGATGGAAACATTAGGTGTCTTTCAAAATGAGATATCAGGAACAGTCTTGGAGATGAGCTTGACGGAAGAGCGACACTCAGTGTGTACTTTTCTGTTTTCTTGATATGGCAAAGTTGACCCAAAATGCAGTCATACTTTTGTTAATTGTCACTTTTGTTGTGCTTACTGGTATATGATGTTGGAGATCTCAAGTATGATTTCTATAACAAAACCTACTCATAGGCTGAGAGTATGCTGCAATGATATTAATAAACAGTAACACATATCGAACTCTTGGCACCCTTCTTATCAAAATGCCTTTGGTGGAATTTCTCTCTGAAAATGCCCCTGGACTTTTCTCTCTTTCCTTCACTTATGAAAATCAGCATAGGCATCAAGTCATGTGTTAGAGATATATAAGTATCTTGATATTTCTTGTCACAAGTGTTATTATCTAGGACATTATTGGTGCAAGATTGCAATGAATCAGGCTAACAGTTCTCTGAATTATTTCAAAAATCGAAGAAGAAGAAACAATTTATAATCCTGCCCTCAATGGATTTCTAAGTGGTTGACAATGCTATGATTAGAAACAAAAACGCCCCCCAGAAGAAAAAGAAACTGTTGTAGTGTAAAGAACATTACCTTGTCAGTTAGGTTTAGGTAGGTTTCTGCATGAAAATTCCCGTTCTTATGTCATAGTAATTGCTCTTCTTCTCATGATAATGAATCTTTGGCTCTGCATCTCTTATCATTTTCTCTCAGCTTATTCTCCAGACTGGACCTGCCAGCAATATTTATACAACGGGTTTGTAAGCAATGTTTCTGGAGGTGGTAAGAAATATGGTTGATTATTTTAAAAATGAATCTGCTCAAGCAAAAAAAGAATATAAACTAATAACCACCTCTCACCACCTGAAAATTAAGCACAAATTCAAAAGGTCGATGTGTGGCTCCGGATTAAAGATAGATGAAAAATAATATAAACTCCAACTCTAGCAATGCAAGTTTGACAGCCTTATAATCTTGCAACCTTGTGTTTAAAGCTTATGTCACTTGTCTTCCCCAATAATCTTCACAAGAACACTCTCAATCCTGAAATAATGGAAACATCTGGCGTCTCAGAATAATTATCAACGATTATAGAATGATTAGGAGATGAACTTTCTGGAAGAGAATCAGTCAGTGCATACTCGTATGTTCTTGATGATTCAAAACGTTGCTCCCGGTAATGCTTCTATCAAGTGAAATACAATTGTCAGCTTCTCATTATGGTGGCACCAAATTTGTTCCTGCTGGTCCTCCTCGACATCACTCAGCAGAAATCATGTCAGGAACATACCCCGAAGCTTTCATCTGCCTAGATAATGTATCCAACTTTCCATAAATTTTCTCTTCTTGAGGGGTTGATCTGTTTCCTGAGATGAATGAATATACCTGTCCATTAACCTCAATCCAACTGCATCCTGGCTTCTTTTGGATCATCTTGTCTTTCATAATTTTCCTCACCTTTTCAAGGTTATCCCACCTGCTAGATGCAGCATAAATGTTTGACAGCAGCACATAATGTGCAGCATTGTCGGGATCCAGCTCAACAAGGCATTCTGCCACAAGTTCTCCTAACTCTATATTGTTATGAATTCTACAGGCACCGAGCAAACAACCCCACACGGTGGCATCAGGTTTTATTGGCATTTTGCTGATAAGGTCCTTTGCCTCAGCTAGATGCCCAGCACGACCAAGAAGGTCAACCATGCAGCCATAGTGCTCCATTGTAGGCGTAATTTGATAATATTGACTCATTTGATCAAAGTATTGCCGGCCCACATCTACTAAACCTGCATGGCAACACGCAGACAAAATACCAACTAAAGTGACATTGTCTGGTTTCACGTTGGCACGTTGCATTTGTTCAAAGATATCAAGGCCCTCCCTGCTACAGCCATGCAGAGCATATCCTACAATCATCGCATTCCATGAAACCACATTCCGTTCATCCATACTATCAAACACAACACGTGCGTTTTCTATGCTCCCACATTTTGCATACATGTCAACAAGGCCGCTCACGACAAAGACATCAGAATGATATCCACTTCTAATTATTTGTTCATGAATTTCTTTGCCTTGCTCCATGGATGCCAAGTTGGCACATGCTGAGAGAATGCTAGAAAAGGTCTGTAAGTTTGGCTTAACACCTTCTAATTGCATTTGTTTACAAAACTTCAAGGCCTCCTCACCGAGTCCGTTCTGCGCATATGCTGCAATCATCGTATTCCATGAGACCACATTTTGCTCTGGCATTTCCTGAAAGAGCTTCAAAGCATCATTAACAAATCCATTCTGTGCATATCCTGCAATCATTGTATTTATAGAGATGATGTCCCGTTCAGGCATTTTCTGAAAAAGGTTCAGGGCCTCATCAACATGCCCTTTCTGTTGATATCCTGCAATCATCACATTCCATGAAATCACATCTCGTTGTTGCATTTTGTCAAACACTGCACGTCCATTCTCTATGCTCCCACATTTTGCATACATGTCTATGAGGGCATTGCCCACACAAACATCAGACTGGAATCCACTTCTAATTATTTCTTCATGGATGCTTTGGCCCTGTTCCAAATATGTTAAACTGGCACATGCTGAGAGAACGCTAGCAAAAGTCTTTGAATTCGCTGTCAAACCTGCCATTTGCATTTGGAGAAAGAATTTCAGGGCTTCCTCACCATGCCCATTCTGTGCATACCCTGCAATCATCGCATTCCATGAAACCACATCTCGTTGAGGTGTTTTTTGAAAGAACTTCAATGCTTCATCAATATGCCCATTCTGTGCATATCCTACAATCATAGATGTCCAGGAAATTAAATTTGGTTTCGACATTTTCATAAAGAACTTTAGGGCTTCATCCATGTATCCATTTTGTGCATATCCTGCAATCATTGAATTCCATGAAGCCAGGTTTTGTTCGGGCATTTCGTTAAGAAGCTTTAGCGCCTTAATCAGAAACCCATTTTGAGCATATCCTGCAATCATTGTACTCCATGTGACCTCATTTGGTTCAGGCATTTTAAGAAATATGTCCATGGCTTCTTCCACTAGTCCGTTTTGCACATACCCTGCAATCATGCCATTCCACGAGACCACGTCTCTCTCAGGCATTTTCTGGAAGAGTTTCACTGCCTCAGCAATATACCTATTCTGTGCATAGCCTGCAATTACTATATTCCAGGAGGTCACATTTCGTTCAGGCATTTTCTCAAAGAGCTCCACAGCCTCATCAACATGTCCATTCTGCACATATCCAGCAATCATCGAATTCCACAGAACCATATCTTGACTCTGCATTTTATCAAACAAATTGCGGGCATTGTCTATATCCCCACATTTTGCATACATATCTACGAGAGCACTCCCCACAAAGACATCAGACTGCAATCCACTTGCAATTATTTCTTCATGGATTTTCCTGCCCTGTTGCAGAGATCCCAAACTGGCACATACCGATAGAACACAACTAAAAGTTTTCGAATTTGGCTTGACACCATGCAACTGCATTTGCTGAAAGAGCCTCAGTGCCTCCTCGCCATACCCATTGTGTGCATAGCCCGCAATCATCGCATTCCACGAGACCACATTCCGTTCAGGCATTGAATCAAACAATTCCAGCGCCTCATCAACATGCCCATTGTGCGCATATCCTGCAACCATCGTCGTCCAGGTAACCACATTCCGTTGATGAATTTTATCGAACACATGCCGCGCATTCTCCAAACTCCCACATTTAGCATACATATCCACAAGTGCAGTCCCTACAAATACATGAGACTCAAACCCATTCCTAATTATCTCTTGATGGATCTCCTTACCCTGTTCCAGAGATCCCAAGGTACCACATGCCGGGAGTACGCCAGCGAATGTGAACTGATTGGGCTGGATACCCATCTGCTGCATCTGATAAAACAATGCCAGGGCCTCCCCCCCAAACCCATGCCGAGCATAGCCTGCAATCATGGCGGTCCAAGATACAACATTTCGTTCAGGCGTTTGATCAAAAACCCTGCGCGCGTCAACCAGATTCCCGCACTTGAGATACATGGTTACGATTTCGGTTCCCAAAAAGGTATCGATCTCGAATCCCCTCTGGGTTATGTGGGCATGGACCAGTTTGCCCGCTGGCAGGGCTTTATTGTTAACGCACCCCCGCAATAGATAACCATACTCTGAAAAGGCTACAGATTCGTTCATAGCGTTTAGAATGCGAAGCGCCTCTGTCAAGCGCCCTTCTCTGGACGTCATTCTAATGGAATTGTTGCCTTCCACTATAACAGCATTGGCTGTTGTCTCTCTTCTTTTGAGGGGGAGTTTCAGCATCGGCTGTGGAAACAATGCTGATTTATTTTTATTGGGTTTCAATAAATTCGACATTTCTAGTTTGCCCTTAGCAAATGCGTACTGGTGATCGTAATGGATGATTGGGAGATTTAGTTATTATAGCCAGGTGATCTGCATAGATCATTGTGAACTCTGATTCCATGATCTGCAATGATCTCTGCAGAATTATAATATCATGCAATCAATCACGGCAAAGGCTAACTAGCTTGCTGCTATGCATTGTGAACTCTGATTCCATGATCTGCAATGATCTCTGTAGAATTATAATATCATGCAATCAATCACGGCAAAGGCTAACTAGCAAAGGCTAACTAGCTTGCTGCTGTGTTAACTAGCTTACTATAGGACATTAAATGTCTTGGTATATGCAGGCTATATAAAAGCTGTGTGTTATATGTGTGTTATATAACTTGCATGTACCATGTATTTAATGCGCTATGGCACGCTGGGCTTACCATCAATCACATCCTTTACGGGTGGTTTTAGCGTGACATATTCAGGGCTGGGTGGTTTTAGCGTGACATATTCAAGGCTGGTTTTAGTGTGACATATTCAGGGCAAAGCCTCGCAAAATGGAAATGGTAATAAAAATTATTACAAAGTATATTTCAGGTTGAATTGTTACGGTTTTGTTTTAATGTGTAAAATGGAGCCTAATACTACTATAGATTTAAAAGGCACTAAGTGCATATTACTACTTAGCTAATTTGTGCAGAGTATAAACATAAGTAGCGGTATTTTAATTAGTTTGTTTTTTTTCATTGAAAATCATTAAAATTTTGGTAATATTTTGATAAATTTTTGCCGTGATTTTTGTAAATTCAGGTTAAAGTTGTTAAACTTCAAGATTTTGAGTGTACTCGAAATTTTTTATGGTACTAAATTCATTGCTATTTTCAAAAACATGATTTAAATTCAAGTTAAAGTTGTTAAACTTCAAGATTTTGGATGTACCCGAAATTTTTTATGGTACTTAATTTATTGTGATTTTCAAAAACATGATTTAAACATTGCAAGATTTGTTGAAATTTTTTTCAGAGATTCCAGCCAAAAATATGATTGTTCAATTCCTCCATACTTGTGGTGTATTATATAACTTTTATCAATTTTAGTATACTTTCCAATGTTTTTTTTGGATTATTTTGTCTAATTTTATAATAGTAAGAAAATATTTTATAAAAAATCTTTAAAATGTGTTTTTTTAGTTTTATTTAATATTATTATCTCACATAAAGTTTATAAGGTAAATAAGTGAGTTTGAAATTAACAAAATAAAAACATAGCAATAATTATCACCTATAGCATTTACACTTAGTAAGTGTGACCTCTCGTGAAAGTCAACTATCTTGATACAACCTTAATTTGAACATGTTTAATCATAGTGAATTCTCTCGAGTAAAATCATTTTAACTTATTACCCTATTTTCAAAACGGTTGATAAATATTATACTTTACTATGGCAAAAAACAAAAAAAACATTTCATAACTAACTCTTCCCCATATATATATATATATATAATTTATTTTTTAAAATAAATGCAATGTGCATGTCTATGCAAACAAAATTCTCATTTATTTTAGATGGTGTGTGAGAGACTATTAACATTCAAATTTTTAAGAATTTTTGGTGATTTCAAATTCTAATTTTAATATTCTATTGAAATGTATGGAATCTATGTTATGGCAAACCAATAACACTAGGGTTTGGTAAGCAATAGTAATTTTTTTTTTGAAATGTATGGAATATATGCTAGGGTAAATCGATAACGCTAAAGCAATAATATAGATTTGGGATTTAAAATTCATTGAAGGTATTAGTGGTAATTAAAAAAGGAAAATATAGTATTCCATATTCATCATGGGGTGTGAGCTTCATTGTTTTTTATAGATTAAAATATATTTGTTAATTTTTTTACACATTAATTTTTTATGTCTATCAGATTGTTTGTGAGAATAATTTCAGCAAAATCACATAAAAAATCATTTGTCCACGTGTTTCGAATCAACCAGTGTGGTTCATCGTCAGGACAAGTTGAAGATCCAATCTGAGCGATCAGTTAAATAGGGACAGCAGGCCATTCCAACAGCTAAATTTTCCAGAATAACCGTTAAAGGACCCCTAGCGGCTAGGTTTGACTAGACCCAAGGGGAGGGACCCAAATTTTACTAATTCTTTTATTTATCACTTTTATTATAATTATTATATACATATATAAATTATATATAATATTATTTATATTATATTATTTATTCATATTAATATTATTATTACCAATATCACGATCTAATGCGAAGAATGAAGAAGCTTCTGTGGGGATGATGCAGATACTTGGTGTTGTTGCTGCTACAGAGGTGATCTCTTGGAGGGATCCTGAGAGGAACAAGTTGGAGTATGTTCGGATGAAGGTTGGAGATGCTAATATACTCACTATGGTTGATAGTGGAGCCTCTCACAACTTCATGGGAGAAGATACTGCGAGAAGAATTGGGCTGAAATTTGTACCGGTGAAGGCACATATGAAGATTGTCAATTCTCCTCCTGATGATGTTCTTGGTGTAGTTGAAAATGTGGACACAACACTTGGTGAGTGGACAGGGAAGGTCGACTTCACTATAGTGCAGATAGATGACTATGAGGCTGTGCTGGGAATGGAATTCTTGAAACAGTTTGATGCTATGATTGTTCCACATTTGAAGAAGTTGTACATTTACGATGGAAGGGAGGATGTACCCATTGGTGTGCCTACCATTGGAGTGACAAAGCCTAATTGTAAGTTGGCAGTGATGCAAATGGAGGACAAGAAGTGGATAGAAGACATGAGTAAGCAGTTGTCCATAGTTGAGACAAATCTTACTGAGCAGTCATTGGTCATTAGGACTCTTTCAGATCGTATCTTAGATTTGTCAAGAAGGTTAGAAGTGGTCGAGGATGATGATGATGATGATGAGGCATATGTGAGGCCGAATGTTCGAGAGGAGGATCAAGTCACTTATCTACAGAGGATGGAGATTGAGGATCCTGACAGATGGATTGAGTTGATTAGTGAGGGTGAGCCTTCAGGCTCTACTCCCTCCACATCTTCTTAGATGGACAAGAAGATGGGGCTCATTGTTAGCTTCTCATGGCAGTGAGTCCTTATAACAAGTTGAGCAGGTATGACAAATGGTGCAGGGATGACTTGGCATCAAGCATCATGACATGTTGCAGATGGGATGGAGTTTCCATGGACCTGAGCATGGGTGAGATTCTTGGTGAGTCCAAGATGTGGTAGAATCCGAGATAGGCTGGTGAAGGCATAAGGATGTTCACTCTCATGGCTTGAGCGTGACAGTTGGATTAGCTACCCAACTAGTTCAACATGGGGTCCGGAAGTGTACAGAGGTTTGCTGACATTAGGTTGGGCTGGAGTGATGTTGACACAGAGATGTGTCGATATCAGGCTAATTTGCGATGGTGTTCAACACAGAGAGATGTTGGCATCAGGCAGACGTGGAGGACATTTCACAGGATGAGGACGACACATAGTGGAGATGGAAGTTCTACATATGTTGCAGGGATGTTTGCAGTATGTGGAGGAGTTGACATCATGGATCGAGGATGAGACAGACATTGATGATGATCTTGGTGGATGGCTACCAGGATGGTATGTTGTCAAGGACGACAATGACTTCAGGTGGAGGAGGATGTAACGACCTGCAGTTCTGGGCGTGCGGGTGGACAGCGCATGCACGTGGGTAGGCTGAATGAACAACGTTCAGTTGAAGCTTAGACGAGCTACGGTTGGGCATAAGTGCGAGCTCATTGATATGCAATGGTATGTTATGCATATGTGGAGTGAGCGAGTGTGTTTATATGCGTGGTGGCATGATGATAAAGTTATGGAGGCCGACCAACGATGTGTGAAGCTGACGGAGGTTGGGAGCATGCGTAGGAGGGGCCGACATGATATTTGGGAGTCTTTGCGATGGTGTGTGGAGCATGGGCAAGTCAGCTGGGGAGCTAGACTTCGCCCTACGCTTGGTGTATATTGGAAGAGCATTGGCTTTCATTTCGCAAGCAATCACTCGCTCAACATCTTCGCTCTATGAGGTAGAGGCATAGGTCTAGTGCGCAGATCTAAGGAGGAAGGTGCAGGTTATAGATGCGCCCATTCTTGGGCAGGGTTGCACAGTGACAGCGCGATTGTCGGTGAAGGTGTGCGCAAGAGCGTCCGGTGGTTGGGTGAGGGCGAGCACAGGTGTATGGCGCTCGACGGACGGTTAAGGCATGCATGGGTGTGGCGCCCGATTTGTGCGAAGGTGCCCGACGGTGAAACGGAGGAGCGCCCGGTTTGTGCGACGACTTGGCACGGGTGTCTTGGTGACTCGGGTGAGCGCTTGCTCGTCGTGCAAGTGTGCATGGTGACTTGGTGAAGTATTGAGATTGTGGACGGAGGTGTGTCTCGATTGGAGGCGCCCGTGTGTGGCGACTTGGAGGCGTGCTCGAGTTGGGCAAACAACATGATCGTGCGACAAGGTGAACGAAGCGTTGGTGAGTCGTGCAGAAATCGTTCGAAGGTGCTGACGAGCTAGGCAACCGAGATTTGCCTTGGATTGTAAATTTGGCTAAGTATGAAACTTGGGGTTTCCAAGTATACTTGTAAAGCTTTGTAAACTGTTGTATAATATATTGTTGGGCAGACTCATTGATCAGGGAGTTGCCCCTCCCTTTATACTATGCAATTGTGTTCATCATTTATAATTGATGTTGATAATGAATATGTATGGGTGTTCATTGGTATAAAGGATAAAGAAATAATACTTGGTTGAGAAACACAAACTAAGTAGGAATAAGCGGTTAGGCGTAGTCCACGAACATAAGTACTGGTGAAAAGAAAGTGTTCGGTGATGCCGCACCTCACCAAAAACGGTTGAAAGACTACCGTCGTCTCCGGCGTCATGACACTAAGGATGTCAAATGATATTTTATTTTCATGAAATGTGGTTTATATAATAGTTGACTAGTGGGGTTTGGAATATGTTTAAATGTTGAAGTTTTATTTTGAATAATTTATATATTAGACAATAGTATTAAATTATGGGTTTTATTCGACTTTAAAGGGCGTCCTAATCATAAATATATGACAATAGAAGTTAAATGTATTGAGTTTCGGTCCTTTGAAAAGGGTGTGTAATGGCGTGTTTTGAATTAATTGATAGCTTTATGTAATTTAAATTTTAATAAAATGACTATATATATTATATATTTTTTATATTAATATGATAAATTTTTATAAGAATTTATATAATATATTTATGTTATTAAATTTTCATGTTTTATTAAAATAATTTAAAATTAAAGTAATTTTTGTTCACATGAGTGAAGAGAATCAAAATTTGTTAAGTGAGCGTAAAAAATAATATATTATTTTTTGTTTGTTGGAAGTGTATTTGGATTAAATGGTTTAATAGAGTATATATAAAACTAAATAGAAAAAATTAAAGTAAATTTTTTATTTCGTTATTTTTATATTTTTTATAGAGATATATATAAACTTGAGTATATTACCATAATTAAATGTAAATAGATCTTCAAATAGTTTTAATTTAAAGTTTATGTCATATTAAAATATTTTAAAAAAATATAAGATTTAAATATAAATATGACTATATATAAAATATCTTGTAAAATATTTATTAAAACTTAATTTGATGTAAGTGTACAAAGAATTCTCAATATTCTAAAAAAATCCATAAATATTAAAAAAATATAATAGTATATTAGGAAGATAATCTAAAATAAAACTCTAAGAATGACATAGTGTAAAGATCAAAATTTAGAAACAAAGAGTTATAAAAAGCTCAACATTTACCCAAAACCATAAACTTGGCTCAAAAACTATTTCATAGCCAACATCACCCATAAAAAATGAATATTGAAAAACATTTAAATCACACTTTCTTTGCATATCAACATCTATTAAGTCAACAAATCATATCTTTTTCTAATAAAAATTATAATTAACTAATTTTAAATACTATAATCTCGTACGACAATACAATCCTTTAAACAATATTCACATATAAATATTAAATAATTAAATATTCAAAAATAAAAAATATAAAATTCAATGTCATATATCTTCAAATGTTAATGATAAAATTTTCCTAAAATATTTTTTTATTAATTTTCAAAGATAACTACAATTCGATAACTAAATAAGTGTGGACCTCTATTAATTAATTAGATGACATAAACAGCATGAGCCACAACTTTTTGTATTAGGTTGCTTATTTAAATGGATAAAGGTTACTATGTGAGATCCAATCATGAATGCAGTATTCTAATCCAACGTTTCACTAAACAAATAATATAGCACCTTGGCCTGGAAAACCATGGTTGCCATTAATGTTTTTTCAAATAATAGTCAATGCAGCTTTTTATTTACATTCATTTTTTTAAGATAATATAATATTAATTATTTTTAAATTTTCGTTATTAATTATACTACAAATACAATTTATTATATTTATTATTTTAAATTTCTTATTAATTATATTAATACAATAGTTTGGACAATTAAAGCGAAAGGCGGAGACATAACACCTAATGGTCTTAGCACCCATACCTAAGCATAGACATCAACCCTAACAAAACAAAATGCCAAGATACCTCATATTAGAAACCATAGAGAGCCATCTAACAAAAAGACAAGGTTTTCAATTGACAAAAATAATTGAATGGCTACAACTCCAGTTTAAAATAAAAAATAAGGTACCACGCAAGGGAATGACATAGACATACACAACAATAGAGTAATGACAGATTTCAAACCATATTAAAATTTGACAACAATAATTAGTTTCAGATTAAAACCAAAACTTTTAATTATATTTTATGGAGGTTGGTTTCCTATACAACGCTTGAATAATGACAAGAATGACATCTAGATTTAGTTTAAAACCAAAAAAGTCAGATTAAAACTAAAACTTTTAATTATATTTTATGGAGGTTTGTTTCATATACAACGCTTGAATAAGGACAACAACGATACATAGATTTAGTTTAGAACAAAAACTTTTAATTATATTTTAAGGAGGAGGTTGGTTTCATAAAGTATGTTTTGGAAGCTAATGATTAAAATTTTAGTGCTAGGAGTTCATTCGGATTTTATTTAGATTTCACTTAATTTATCATTTAACCATTTTTATACATTATTAAAGGAATATAGGTTGGTTTATTTATTAGATTTTTTCTAGCATTTAGGATCCTCATTTATTCTTAGCATTTTTTTTTTTTACTAATTTTTTTTAGTGAGGGTGACATGTAGGATGACATATAGGTGTGATTAGGTACTAATTAGGCTATGACATGAATATTTCATCTCCATTGTGCAATGCCTTATCCTTAAAGTCCAAATTGAATTTCTTCTTTTATTTATGGAGATAACCTACTTAACTAAGCTTATCCACTCATCCACCTACTTTATATGTTGACTCTTAGTGTTATTATCAAAGTTTGCATGGGAAATTATTATTGCATGCAAGGGTTATTACATTATTTCTAACTAGTTTTTAACTCTACTTATCCTAGTTAAACTTATGATTATATATTTTCCTAATTTAGGATCTCTCACTCTATTTTCTTGACTTAGTAGCTATTTTAGGAATGTTAATAAGTTAAATAAGTGCATGAACAGAGGAACCCTGATATGAAATGTGTAAACTTGAATATTTTAAACAATTTGCAAGTGAAATTTATGTGTTTTGGGAAGAAGATCAACTTACTAAACGCATAAACAAGTAAATTTAAACCAAATTTTATAGCTAAACATAGACAAAACTAGTATATTTGAAACACATAACACAAGCATGGTAAAGGGGTTCACTCCTCTCTTGGGTTACATCTCCTGGTCCAGCTTCCAATGCAAGGCCTATTTTATTAAAAATGTTAAAAAATGTGTTTTCATGTTTTACACTACTCAAATAGCAAAACTGATATCTCCAATGGATCCAAAACTGTCAAAACCCCCTATTGTGGTTCTTTTTGCACCTCATTTGGCTAAAAACTGAAAAAGTTATGCTTATTTCTTCACTTCCCCAAATTCTGCAACTAACCATCCTACAATTTGGCCTCAACCTCGCTCGAGCGCCCCAAATGTGGAACCGGTGTACCAAACCTGGTACAATTCCTGCTCGGCGAGCGAATTTGTAGGACCATTAAGGGCACTATTAAGCCCCTAGTCCTAAAGTTTTTGGTCAAATGGCGTCATGCGACAACATAGAGTGCCGAATTTTGGGGGCTCTGTCTAGTCCCTGTGTCTGGAGTGCACCCTTGGTTCCATGGTGCACAAGTGACCGTGGTTCGTCCCCCCTAGGGTTGGCCCCCAATCTCTTTTGCATCGCTGGTCTTCGACGTGTGGGCATATGGTTCCTATGGTCGTGAGGGCTAGGCATGGGTTGGGCTAAGGCCTAGCCCTTGGCCTCCCGCCCATGGTCCTGTGTCACAAGGGTGGCCAGGGGCTAGGACTTAGCCCAACCCCTCCCCCAAATGGCACATATACCACATGTTAAATATAATTTAGATTTATTATTTCATAAGTAACAAAGTTGTGGCACGATGGTGTTGGCCCTTGGTTGTTTGGCGTGAGCTCTTGGCTTTGAACCCTGGGGTATTGTTTGGCCTCCAAACAATTTTTTTCCACCGTGAGGAGGCCACATGGCAGCCGTTGGTTGGCCCACGTGGCACTCCCTCATTGGGCCACCACAACAAACCATTAACTAATGAAATTTCACCATGCCACCACCAATCATGTTGCATCAAGTGTCAACCATTCATTTCCCGATGGAGGACCAGTCAACATGCCAAGTCATGGCCCTATCAGTGTACAAACTACTGATGGGGTGTATCTGTAACTCTTTTTCCCAAAAAATTGATGTTTCCCAACTCGACCAGAACATGATTCTGGGAGCATCTGATGTTGGATTTGAGTGAAACGTGTTGCATTACATTCATATTACGAAGATCTATCCAATCACATAGGTTTTGAGCTTTGTCGCACACTTTCAATTTTGAGCATTATTTTGATCCACCAATCAAACCCCATCCTAGATAAAATCACTTTTCTCTCATGGAGAAGTTATTTATTATATTCATGTTCATCAACAATCTCATATGAGAGTTCCATACGTAATTAGAATTGTCTCTTTGGTTACTTGGTCAAATTTATCAATAGTTTTATTCTATTAGTCAGCGTACGAACTGCTGACTGGGCATACTTGCAACCCATTTTCCAAATTTTTTAGTTGTTCCCCAAATCGATCAGAACGCAATTCTAGGAGCATCTGATTTCGGATTTGAGTGAAACAAGCTGTGTTGGATTCATATTGTAAAGACCTATACAATCATACATGTTTCGAGCTCTGTTGCACACTTTCAATTTTGAGCATTATTTTGATCCACTAGATCAAACCCCAACCTAGATCAAATCACTTTTCTCTCATGGAGATGTTAGTTATTATATTCATGTTATCAAAAATATCATTTGAGAGTTTCATAAGTAATTATAATTCTCTTTCGTTACTTGGTCAAATTTCTTAGTAGTTTTATTCTATTAGGGTTTGTAGATTTCTGTGGGGTTGATCTTGACTCTAAGATGCAGGAAATTCAATAGTGGAAGTTTTTGAATGCCAACGCACTCTTCAGTAGAGCTTTAAGGATATCTAACAAGGAACATGTAGATGAGGACATTGAATATCTGAAAAAAAATTCTTCTTAAACACCGTTATAAGCATAAAGATATCAACAAAGCTATCATAAAAGCCAAATCCAGAATTGCTTCTAGACCCACCTCTTCCAGCTCACAAACCCTAATTGGAAAATAATATCTCCCTTAAATCCAAGGAATCATTGACAAACTTTCCAGGTTCCTGAGAATGAAAGGAATATCAACCTCGTTCAAACCAGTGAATAAGATCTAGCATAAATCTATACAAGACAACCTAGATCACTTCTAACAAAAATGTGTTTATAAAGTGAAATTATCTTGTGGTAAATGTTACATTGGTGAGACAGGAAGATCCTTCAAAATCAGACTCAAAGAGCATGCTACATATATTAGGAAAGGGAGAGTTAGATCCTCAGCACTTGCCGAACATTCATCCAAGACGAGCCATCATGTGTGCCTTGAAGACGTGGAAATAATCTCTAGGGAGAACCACTATTACAAAAGAAAGATACATGAAGCATTGTAAATCATGAAACACCCCATCAATCTGAATAAAGACAATGAGATTGAAATCAACATGAGTTGGATACCCCTACTCACACAAAGCTACAACCCCAAACTAATCCTACTTCTCTAAACACCTAAGTCTCCTCTATTCCTTAATTAACATCTTCCCCTAATAATTTTAATTTTAATTTCAGAATATCATTAAAAAAAATAATAATTTAATAAAATAATAAATAGTCTATTAATTATAAATATATTTAATTTATCATTTAAATATATCCATTATATTTAAACTTATATTTGAATATATTAAATATTTAAATAAAATAATACATAATTTATAAGCTTATAAAGCTATTATCAAAATTTCATTATTTATTAACTTAAAAAACTTTTAAAATTATATTGAAATAACAAAATAATTTAATTTTAAATATATTTGATCTATAATTAAATTTTATTAACACATTGCAATGATATTTAGAAATATTAATATATTTAATTTATTAAAATATTTGAATTAATATATAAAATAGTTATAATAATAATAATTATTTTAAACAATTTTATAATTAAAATAAACGAATAATATAATTATAATGCTATATCAATTTTTAATTTTAACACCAATTATATTAGATAGATTAATAATATAATATTTTATCAATAAATTAAATAATTTAATTAAGAGTATATTATTAAGTTTCACTTTTATTAATATTTCAATTTCTCATTATTAGCCTATTCTTTCGATACTCTTTATCTATTGCTCCATCTTTATTTTGTTTTCATCTTTTTTTCCTAGGTCTTGATATGGACTTGAAATGTTGCCATTCAAAAATGCTCTCTATCTATTGCTCCATCTTTATTTTGGTTCTCTTCATCTTTTTTCCTAACGATAGGTCTTGATATGGACTTGAAATGTTGCCATTCAAAAATGTCTACAGTAAAATTTCTGACATCTCAAGTTCAAATTTTATTCTATCTCCTTTTTACTTTTATTTTTATATTACAGTAACTAATCTAATGATTTTCACACTTCAATCTTAATCTTGTACTTAAAATTCAATAGTCAACACTTCGTTACCAAAATAGTAACTACAAAAATGTAACTGCAAAAATGTAACTGCATTAATGCATCTTAGAAGTATAAGTTTTGCTGGCGAGAAAAGATACACTCTGAAATTTTTTATCAAGTTTTAAACTTGAATGTAAGAAATTTTTGATATTTTGATGATTATATATTATTATATTTAGAGTTGAAATCTGAATTTAACATTTTATTTTAAAAATAAAACCTCTTTTTAATATTAAAATGTAATTAAAAACGAAAATTCACAAATTTTATTATTATTTTCTTTTTTGGTCCATAAGAAATGTTTCTTAAGTGATGTTCTTGAAATAACCACACTTAAATGGTGTTACTATAATTACTAAATTGTCATTGAGTAGTGAATAAGTGAATTTTTTATATTTCTTTACTTCTTAATCATGACCAATTTATATTATTTATGTGACTACTAATAATTTATTTTTATTATTTTTCACGGTGTTCTAAATACAACCGCCCAAAATAAAACCCATTTTTCATGAAGAGTTAAGAGTAGGTGTGGTTTTAATATAGGTAAATTTTCCTACTTTTAATAGAAATTTTATCATGTGAATTCTCTATCGTGAAATTCTTCGAATATATTTTTATTATAGGAATTAAGGAATTAATAATTTTTTTGGAAATAAGAAACAATACTAAATGGCCTTAATTTAAGCATTTCTGTATCACACTAGTTAGGTTATACATAGTCTCTTATCAATGAAGCGTTGGCTCTCACAGCATATCTTCATCTGAAGAAAACAATTTTTTTGGACATACTAGGAATAGGGATAAATAATATTAGAATCATCCCGAGATTCCTAATATTAGTCATAGAGAACGTTATTCCCTTGCACATAATGCAAAGGCATAAATAAGAATAATTAATGTATTTGGAGATAGGAAACATTCCTTAGACCATGGAGCATGGGTATTTGGAAGGGTAAGAAAATATCACCCCTTAATAAGATGGAGAAAAAAGTCCTTTTGGTATATATAGAGAGAGCGCCAACAACCCTTAGAAACAGGCAGCTGGGATTAATTCTTGGAATTGTGGATGCTACAATTCATAGTAGAAATAGTGAGGGTCAAAGAACTAGAGTTGATGTTATGGAAGAAAATGACACTAAATGGCATTGATATTATTGAAAATGAAGGGATAAATAGGTTGATATATGATACTTTTGTTGCCATGGATGAGGATGGACATGCATATGGTATCCATGAAGATATTCATGAGATACCTCTTATTAAGAAGGCACGATAGCCATTATGCAAAGACTCAAATGCAATTTTTTTGTCAACTCTTTTGTTGTTTGTTAACTTGAAGTTCTTGAATGATATTTCAAGCACATGTATGGAATAGATATTAAGGTATGCAATATTTTTCTACACATACATATAATTTTTGTTTTT
>APFE030578724.1:8701-52119 GCA_000404065.3 Pinus taeda
CTCTAAGCACAAGCTCAACATAGGGGTGAAAATGGACATAGATCAACCATTTGGGAATGGTAGAGGGGAATTTATAGGTTGGGAGAGGGAGTTAGGACTTCTCCAACGATAGGATTAGGCCCACATCTCAAGGAGGTATCTAATAGGGATGAGACCAAGAGGTCAAATTAGGAGGATTCGACCTCATCTATGCAAAACCACCTCCAGCTCACCGCTCTGGAAGCTTCTAGACCACGAAGCTTCTCATACTCTTTGGGAAAACTTCCTTTCTAAGACCATCACGGTATGAGAGAGAACATAGTGATGCCATCGCTGGATTAACAAGGTGCAATAGGCGATAATAATGGTTTTGAGCTTCATAAGGGAAATAACTCTCATTTTAGGGATTTAAGAGCGATTTCTTGAGGGAAAGCTCCCAAGATTTTCCAAGCAAAGTTAAAGGAGGGATCTAAGTTGTATACATGGATAAGTATACTGTATAATGACCATGTTTTGGGCACTTTAGGGTATGTCACAGGGAAGTGCAAGAGGTGTGATAAAATACTGTGTAATAGATGCCCCCTAAAGCATGAAGGCAGAACGAGGAGTGATGGCTAAGATGCTTTACGAGATTTTGGCAAGGACGAGGACATGCAACGTCAAGAGCCCTGAAAATCAAGGACGCATACACATATACATATCTGAGATCAAGACATGAATCCATGGCATGGACGTAGCCATCCAGATGATGAAGACTAGATAAAAGATCCATGGTATGGGTGCAACCATCCAAATAACAAGGCTCACCATAAATATGAAGTCTCATAGTATGGTCACAACCATCCGTATAGTAGAAACACATGTACAATCATGAATGCCATATAACTCCATGCAGCTTGCATCATAACAAACAAGACTCAGGGTCTTGCACTCCATCTAGATTCGATCAATGTATAAATTCTAGCATGTGAATAAATGTGTTGAAGTCGAACATGCTAGAAAACCACCTAATTAAAAACCAATGATGAGGATTGTTAACAAGTAAGAGAGAAACCACCAATAATGACAATGGATCTCAAGGTACAACAACACAATCCATGAATCTGATAATGAAGTTGAGGTCGAACACTCGTGGAATCACCCGATCGAAAGCCAATAATGAATACTTGTCGTCGGATGTGAAGAACTGGCCATCAGGGCATGCTAGCTCCAAGGTACTGAAAGGGAGTTCCTAAGTCATCTTCTTGGATAATGAGCTGAAGTCGACAAGAAGTGACTCGTCGACGGAGGGCAATGATGAATCCCCCATCATCGACATGAAACAAAGAATAAAGTGAAATAATATTCAGGAATGTAGTAATGACTCAAATAATGTATAAGTAAATAACTGCAGCTTGGACTTCTCTTGAACATATTGGCGACACGACTCCAGAGTGTGGAACTTGACTAAACATGGGACTACAGGTCATGATGACAGTATGGACTAGTCAAATGAGAGGCAAAATGGATCACCCAAACCCAGGATGACAAGTGACTGAGTGAGGATATGCCAAACCCGACATGAAAGCAGAAGAGTGTCATGTTGAAGAGCGACATGCTGCCTATACAAAGGATTTCTCACATTCATTTTTCCCCGCTATTTCTAGTGAGTACCCAATTATTTTTATTAGAAGCTTGAATGGGATAACATGTTCTTGTTATGTAAGTTCATTCTTCAAATGAATCCATCCTAGTAAGTTTTACAAGCCCTAGGAAGGAGAAGCTCGGTCTCGTCATGGTGACAAGTCTTTCGTTGTAAAGTTTTAACGAGCTCGACATAAGAATAGCTCAATATATTTTTCATATTTAGAGATTTTGAAAAAGAAATGAAAAAGAAAACTCCATCATGTCCCTTTTCATAATTTGTCCCTCGAATCCGAAAAGGTAGAAAACAATACCTGAGAGAACCTCTTGACCATGTTGACCAAGGTGTACTTTTTTCGTAAATAGTCAGTCTCAACCCGAAAAAGGGGTAAACATATACTGAGGTGATGTTGATTCATTTACTTTAACAAGTTTGAAACGGCAAGTACTCAATAATCTTTTCAATTTTCGAGAGTCAGAAAAGAGATGAAAGATGACTCTGGGGGGGTTCCTTTTTTGTTTATTTAATGAGTCCGAAAAAGAGATAAAATAAAACTCCTAGAATCAACCAATAATGATCATTTTTCATATTGAAGGCACCTGTAACTTCACAAGAAACACACCCATCACCGATATCGAGAGAAAATATTAAAATAATATGAAAGTATTTGACAAAATGACTTTCAAAACTTATAAATAAGTAAAAGTAATTTCATTTTTTACCATTTTACCAAACTGAGCTTTGAAAGTGATTTTGTGCCCTAATTCTCTTGATTTTCAAGTGGCTTCTGTAGGAGATCCAAGGTACCATTTCACGATCCATCTGCAAAAAGTAAGAGCCTCATCCCTACTCATGCATTTCATTACTTTTTTATGCAATTTAAATGGTGAATTTCATGCTAGAAAGGAGGATTTTGAAACTTTAGGTCACCGGAGACCATCGCAAGTATGGTCATCAGACCCATGATGGTCGTGCTCGAGCCTAAAGGCTCATGCGATGCCATCAAAATTTTTATAAACATAGGCGTGATGGCATCGAGAGTGATTTTTTGAGATTAAAAACTCTCTTTTAAGCTAAAAATGTGTATTTTTATCCATGTAAAAAGCATTAAAAGTGTTTAAATGTTGTTTTGTAGGAGAATATGGTCTTGGAGTGGAAAGAAAGAGGCCATGAGGCTGAATATTTCCAAGCATCTTAGGATTTGGCATGCATAAATTCTCTGAGGGATTGTGGATTACTAAAATTCTTCAGAACCACAGGGTTGAGGGCTCAGATGGAGTTTCTACCTTATCTGATTAGCCTTTGGGATGTAGATTGAGAGATATTCATCATCAAAGGGAAAGAACTGGAACTTGAGGAGATGGACATCTATTTCATCACGGGATCATCCCATCAAGGAGAAGCAGTTCAACTCTTTGGATCTCGCCAAGGAGGTGAGAGCACTAGGAGTCTAGTCCATAGATACTATCCTGGAGCCAAGATTACCAACAGAGGTAAGGTGAAGATAGCAACAATCACCAACAAACTCATTTTGAGAACAATCTTGTTCACCATGGTGTAGAAATTCTGAAAATTCTCTGCAAATCTCGCTCTGATACCATGTAAAATTTTCTCTACAAATCTAGCTCTGAGATGATGTAGAAAATTTTCCTGTAGGTTAACCCGATAATGCAATATAAATCAAAGTAGAATACTATAACCTAATTCTACTATCAATTCTCGGAAGCTTAAAGATCGAGCTGAACAATATAACCAGAAGAAGAAGAATCAATCGCACAATACACATGAAAATACTTCAGGGAAAGCCTCAGCTAAAAACCCCACTATCTATATTATCATACAAGGTGGAAATACATAGAATCATACAAAGCCTTAGATCTCATAGCTAGCCAGCTCTCAGTACAATCCTCACAGATTCTCATAGGAAATATTGGCTTCTCTCAAGCCTTCATCTCTACCCTCCAAGCTCCTATTTCCTTTTGTTGTTCCTTTGGGCTGATTCTCCTTCAACCAAGTGGAAAACCTCTTCTACCCAGTGGATGATCTCTTGATCTCACACACTGTTAGAACTGCACAATCCTCAAGGAATTATTCCTTCTGCATGCATGAGTTTTCTTTATAGGAAAAGACATGCAACTGGTAGTACATTGTCCTTAACTTTAATCTCAACTAGGTCTTTCTCAGAATAGACATGAATGAGTTTCTGATGAGGGAATATTTCGTTAACTGGAGTACACTAGTTGAGTGCATGCATGCATCAACGGAATGTTAATTCTCTATTAGTTCATCAAATAGTTTGGAACTAATTTAACTAGAGTTAACTTAGTAAACTGAGTTAACTAATTACAACTCAAATATAACTCAATCTTATCTCCTTAATTTAAGGCTTATCTCCTTAATTTAAGGGATAAACCTAGCACAATACGAAAACTTCTAACTTGAAATTTCTCCAACTAATTAAGTCAAAATAACTTAATTAATTATTTCCAAGTAGCTGTTAAGACTAAATTCAATTTTAATTCACAATTTAATTCAAGAACAAATTAATTTGGAATATTCTTGTTGCCACATTTCAACACATGGCGCATGTATCTAGCATGTAAGCTTTGTATGAGGCTTCAAAGTCTTAATTCTAGTATGCAATCACATGTTTGACCCCCACCATCTTCAACTAGTGTGGAGGCCTTTTGGAGAACATGAAGCGATAACTGACCAAGGGTAAGCATAGACACCTGAAACAATTCGGGTTTGGTTCTATACTAGTGATCTTATTTTTGGAGCGAGTGCCCCTCTTTTGGTATCAATGGACAAAAGTACCACATCCTACCCCCCAAGATCTGAGACTCCTGAGATGCAGTCAGCTCGTGCCTCAAGGAGGCATGGGTCAACATATGCACTATCCACCACAGTTCTTCACTTGGCTTGAATGCCAACTACTCATGGTAAATGACTACACTTATGTTGGAACAAATTTTAGGGGGGATCCAGATCTACCTCTGCCACTAGGAGAACAATGGACCGACGCAGGTAAAAACTTATTTTTTGGATTTTTTCAAGTTTTATGATTTTTATAAAAGTGTAAACTGATACTCAACTTATGATGAATGTACAGATGTGGGACTAGAGAGACCACCAGGCATGTCGCCAATAGCACGATGAGTTTCCCATCCGATAGTGGGTGCAGACTATGAGGAAGGGGTTGACCCTTTAGTTGAGATGGAATGCAATCTAGAGGCAATCACTCGAGGGGTTCCAGATTATGCCACTATCGACGATGTTCCACTGTGTTGGTAGAGACACACTGTGGGAGTCTCTGTGAGACTGCGTCGGCTGCTAGGCCGAGTGATCAGGGCGGTATCGTGCTACCATGAGCACCATGTAGTTTGATAGTTCATCTAATCGTTTACACATTTTGCATGCTTTGAAAGCCAAACACTCTATTTTTTGACATTTTGATGTAAACAATCCGGCAAACGCGATATATATATATATATATATAATATATAAATATATATATAGAATATAGATATATATGCATATTTTATTTCTACTTATGTGTTCATAACATGATCAAGTTTTATAAATGACAAGATTTGCTAATGCATCAGTGAATGTATTTAAATTACGTGGAATATGTTGATATGTAACGTAATCAAAATTTATTTCCATCAATCTAACATGTAGATACATACACAATATTTTTGTATTTCTTACTCAGTAATGATTGTTTAATTGTAACACAACGAGCTACGAATCCAACTTGACAACTAAATCCCTAATGCCAAGAGCAACTGCTTCTGACAAGAGTTCAATAACTGCACTATATTAAGCAATATTATTGGTTTTTCGACCAAGGTAGATACCATGTAAGTTAATTAGCTTACGATTAGGGTCATAGAGTATCCATGCCACAGAAGAGAGGTTCTGTGTGCTACGACAAGCACCATCAACAAAACCAATGTAATGACTTGATGACATTTGCAAATTGAGTGGACCACAAGATAAGTAGAAACAATATGTCTGCAAAGAAAACAAACACCAAAAATAAAAAACACACACTAATGAATTAAAACACTAATGTACAAAAGTAAATTTTCATGGATGACCTCGCGTAAAAGTTCAGATGGAGTCCATTTTCAAACTCGGGTAATCAATCAATAGAGAATAAAACCAGAGTTTCACCATAGACATGACGTGTAAGCATCAAATCGGCCAAGCAATAGAGTAAAAATCATAAAATGCTATGCCCCCATGCCCCCCGGGTGAGTGAGGGTGATGAGTCATAAGATGAAAACCCCATTGCGATAATGGGAAAATGGTAGAGACTTGGTGAAACAATCTCGTAAAAGAAGGCAAGAAAAACTTGAACTCATGATGAGGAAAAGGTGCCCCTAATTGAAAGATTTTGACAATTTCAGGGTAAACTTAAATGTCAACAGATAGGGTTGCAGTGATGTTCCTCATATTACCCTTCGAGAAAACTTCATGTACCCAGATAGGTGTTTGAAGTGGAGGTGTATGAAAATGAGAAACAAACGCTTCAAGACAAGAAGGCATCTCATCGAGGCTAGGAAGAAAAGAAGAGCGATGATTGTAGATCGTTCCATGGAATTTCATCCAGAGACATGACCTCCACGATACTCTCGTTAGTGGGGAATGTCTCATTTAAAGGATCCGGAGAATCCCAAGAACCAAGCCAAAGAGATGGCACATAAGTGTCCAGGTTCATACTAAAGACAATATGACTTTCTGAAGCAGCCATCAAAGCTAAAACAATTTTTTGATAATTTATCTCCAATGGACTTAAAGGCATAGCATTGCCAAATGAGTCAATTTGGTAGTTGGTAGGGATAATCCAAAGATCCATAGAGCCCGAGATCATATTGACTGAATGAACATTCAGAGGTGGGAGAGAAAAGGTACCCATTAAAGCAGAGCCTCTGAGGAGACCTACTCCCACACTCTCATAAGGAATCTCAGTATTTCCCACATAAGGAACATTATCGTTCGATGAACTAGAAGAAAACAAAGACAGTTGATCAACCGTGACTATTTTTCCTTCATTAGGAAAACAAAGTACGAGGAACAAAGAGGACACCACACAAAACATGGCGTGAGTCCATCTTTGCCTGAGAAGAAGGTTGTAGTTGAGATTGGCATCTACAAATTCTACTTCTAATTCAACAATCTTCCCTTCTAATGTAATCGGTAAGCTCATGAGAATACTATATGGTTGTGAACCTCTGCCATCAAAGGATTCTAAGGTGTTTGGAGATTGGTTAAGAGGAGGAGAGACAATGGCTTTCCTACACAAAACTGACATGATGCAGGTAGAGGCACCTTCGTCAATAACCGTCTGATGAATCGTATTTCCCTTGATAAGGACTCATATTAGAAATGCAATCTGATGAGGAAGACGAGGTACATGATTCTCCAGATCGAAAGTAATCAGACTCAAATCAGAAGGATCAATAACACTATAGAAGACAATAGTGACTTCTGCTATGTTGGACATGATTGAAGAACCTCCAAGGCAGACATCACCGAAGGTGCCTGAGCTAAATCCTTAACAATATTGTAATGTTGCGCAACTATAGCATTCAAATTGAAAGATGACTTCTGAAGAACACCTTTAGGAGGTGGTCGGATGACAGATTCACTGTTAGGGTGCTCAATATGGAGCAGACTAGAACTGGATGGAGTAGAAGTAGAAGGAGTATCGACGGCTTCTTTCTCCATCGTCTGCCTAGATTTGGCTTGATAGTCCTTAGTTCAAGTGTTGGTTGAGATAGGCGATGAACCTTGCATCATGAACTCTTGGGAACCTGAGGAAGCATAAGACTGAGGCAGGTATACCAATTGGGTCTACTGTGATGGAAAGGGTTATTTTAAGACAACGAGAGTCCCTTTTGGCAAGCGACTAACTTCAGATCGTCGGGAACAATCCTTAGTGTAATGATCCTCCTCATAGATGAGGCAAGGATATTTCAGCTTTCTCTGAGAAGCATCATCAATAGAAGATTTACGAGGGTCCTATTTTGGGGCATCGACTTTGGCCTTACCTTTAGAGGTCTTATATGTTGTGGTAGACTGAACAACATGAACCTCAGAGGTTTTACTAGGACTGGATGAATTTTTGGAGGGATTATTGGAACCAGTGTTCGAGACATATTTCTACTTCGAAGAAGCTTTTGTGGGAGTCTGAGACACAGAACCAATCACACCGTCAATAGGTGGTGTATCCGGGGACTTCAATGCAGTTAGATCTGATGATGGTCTTGAAGCATCAGGTAGCATCTCATACAATGTACCAGATTGTGAATAGACCAAGTCTAAATATTGGGCACAGGTGATAGCTTGTTGTCCAGTAACACATCCACCCATGGCTATGTCCTTAGCAATTTTGCTGAAAAATGATTTTGTAAGACATTTTGTCAACAACTCATCAGTAATATCAAACTTGATGAGGCGACATCGATGTCTCCATTCATGGATATGAACGAAAATGTGGGTCATTGTGTCTTGCTTAAGGGATGTAAGCAAATGAGTGCTAGTTTCAGAGTGAACTGGCAGTTGGAAATGAGTGAGGAAAACCATAGAGAGAGAGTTCAAGTTACCGTAGGTACCTCGAGGCAATTCGATGTACCATTTAGCGACAACACCCGTGAGAGTTATTTGAAAGAGTCAAATATGGATAGAATCTTCGACATACGAATTGGAGGAGCACTAGAGGTGATATTTCATCACATGGGCTTGTGGATTGTCCTTCCCTTTTCCCTCGAATTTGGAGAAATCGCTCGAAAATTTCATTGGAACTGGAGCCGAGTAAGGCAAATGAAGAATGGGATCATTCGTGAACCTCGAAACATCAGGAAGCTCTAACACTGTCAACAAAGGAAATTTCGTGTTAAATGACATATAAGGCCTTTGAGGAGACCCAAACTGTAGAGTCCATCCTTGTTGGTAAGGATTTTTCCCCCACAATGGAGGAATTTTTTCATATAGAATCTGATTTTGTCCCCACTGAGGGTTACCTTGCCCATAAAGAGGATTCAGCCCTAGGTAGGTTTGATACTGCCCTGCCATAGGTCGTTGATAAGCATTGTACGCGGCATACGGGTTATAAGGTTGCTGAATCTGTTGAGTCTGGACGTAAGGAGATTGAACTAGTGATGCAGGGGTTGAACTTGACCTTGCAAAGGATGACCTCGCTGATACATATATAAGGCTTGCTACTTCCAAGGTTGACCTTGTTGTTGCAAAGGTTGACTTCGCTCCTATAAAGGTTTCCCTTACTACTGCAAAGTTTTGCCTTGCGAGGAAAAAGGTTGAGAGGACTGTTGCACAAATTGAGTTTGTAGCTGCAAAGGTTGTTTTGACTATTGCGAAGGTTTCCCTTGCGGTTGTAGCAGTTGTCCTTGTGGTTGCAAAGATTTCCCTTGCTACTGCGAAGGTTTCCCTTACTGCTACAAAGGTTGTTCATGTTGCTGCAAGGGTAGTTGGACAGTTTCTGGGGTTATACCTTGAGGGTATTGATAGTTCCTAAATTGGATTTGGCCATACCCACTAGGAATAACCAGTTGACCAGCCTAAACACAAGGTCCAGCTTAAGGAATGTAAGGTGAATTAACCAAGGCTTACCAACCATATGGGACATGAGCCTATTGGAATGGGACCCGAGCCATATATGGTTGTTGGTACTGGATGCTACCTAACCTGGACATACCAATAAGGTTAGGGATAATGCCATAAAGAGGTTGATTCGTTCCAACCATGCGAGTTTGTAATCCACTCACACTGGTTTCGCCTGACATGAGAGGAATATTTAGATCTTTCCCCCCAGGTGGTGGCACAATCTATCAACTTGATGGAGGGATAGAAGAACTTACTGAGACTTGACCAGAGATCGTCGGTTGAAACGACGAAATAGGTTGAGAAGGAATGGTAGGTTGAACCAGAACTGAAGTGATTGCATTTTGCACAATTGGCGGAGAGGCTGTGTTCTGAATGAACGAACCTACTGTAGGCATATCATTTGAAGAATAGATGGGGTTTTGATACAATGACAAGGCACTAGGAGTACTCAAGACTAATTGAGCTAAAGTGGTATAGCCATGCGACAACATGGGTCCACTAGTCTCAGGATAAGAGAGTGACGAGACTCTCCCTGTATAAGGAAAGCCTTTTGGAGGGAACAAATATCCTTGCTCATCATCTATGTGAGGAGTATGGGTAGTGAAAACTTTTGAATGACCCGGAGAGGAGACTGGGATCTCACCTTCTGACTCCATAGATGGAAACAACTAGCGATGAGGAACCGAAGATGTACAAGGAGATAACTCCAAAGGAATACCAGGCCTATGGTATGGAATATAAGGATGCTGAGGAGATATCACAATAGGATGAAACAAAGGGTTCGGAGGATAAACAACCAACCTTTGCAGACTTTCAAGAGTTTTCGGACTCTCGGGGGCCTGAATAGGATTACCAGAGGAATTCAGATTAGATTCTTAAGGTGACCAAGAATCTGATGGAGGCGTACGAGAAGATAAAGGTTGAATACTCAAAACAATTCCGAGTTCAAGACCTTGATCCTCAAGCGATTGAGGAAGTTCTGTATGAACTCTTTGGAAGGACCCTTCAGTATCAGACAACGAAGGGGAACTGTGAAATGGACTCAATGGTTCAGCCATGATGGCTTCCTCTCAACAACAAAAGGAAGGAAAAATTTATTTAGGGCTTTAACAATCTTGAAATTAACAGGACATTGCTCAATTTGGTCTAAGAAGCAACTGCTTGGGGTCGACATGTTTTTCGTGGGCAGTTATATTTTAGAAACAAAAACATTTCCTTTTCATCTTTTAAGAGTTGATAAAAGGGAAAAAAGGTGAATCTAGTCGCTTTCAATATTTTTGCGAGCTTGAAAGGACAAGGTGCTCGATGATCTTTTCAAATTTAGAGAATCAGAAAAAATCAAATGACTGCTCAGGTGAATCTAGGTAAAAGGAGTACCTAGTAATCGTGAACTGCAATATACAACTTAGCCAATAAATTGACCAAGGACTTGACGTATGTGTAGGCAATCGCCTCGAATGTTGTGTTCTGTGTATCACGTTTATAGGGCGGCAGACTTAGCTTCCTATGGATAAAGGATTGAAACCTAGGGGGGTCTCCCTTTATATACGTGATGGTACGGGGAGCACAGGTCTATGCTAGCACTATCTGATGCTGAAGCGAATGATATCTGCTAAGTTTTTAAGACGTCAGAACACATCTCTAACCTAGACCACTAGATATGATCGTTAATGTTTAAAATGCTCCTTAGGTTAACTGATAGATTTTAAAGTTTATCTTGTAATTAAGTCTCAATTTCAAGGCCTTAACGATTTTACATGTTCCTGAAATGCAAACTGGATGATGAAATGAAATCCTTCAATTCGATGAAAGCTATTTATGTAGGGAAGAAGATCACTCAAATCATGCATCAAACCAAATGAAAAAATGCATCCATGACAATATTCAAACGCTAAAAGCAAAATATGAAATCTAATATTTCATATGATAAGCAAGTAGAATGCCAAAACAAATATTAAAGCAAACATTTCCTTAAGATATAATGATGATTTTCTCTTTTCCAAAATGAAACTAATGTAATCTAGTGCAAAGTAGAATAGAATGCAAGCAAGCCAAAAAATATGAAAATCTCTTTCACATCAATGATTTGAATGCAACTAAAAATGCTTGGAAAACTATGAAAAGAATAACGTTTTCACTTTCACTTCGAAACACAAAAAACTTCAAAGAAAACACTTCCTTTTGATTCCAACGAGACAATCGATTTGTAATCTATCATTCATCAAATGAAGCTTAAGTAAATTTCACCATATTCACTAATGAAAACAACTTAAGGCACAAGAACCAAAAAATGATCTGCAAAGTAAGTCTGAAAACACAAAGACCCTTTAACACAGGCAATGGATCTCTGATCTCTGATGGGAAGACCGACAAGTGGACGAAGGTTGACCTAGAATACCTAGAACCCTAAAAGGATAATCAATACTTCAAGCACACTCAAGTTGAGTTAAAAGACAATTGCAACAAGAAAATGAGAGAGTCAATGAACAACACACTAGTAAATCACAGGAAGAAATCAAATTGAATCAAAAATAAGAGAGAAAAACCTAAGTTTCTTAATTCTCTACAATCATCACACCTGTTAGGAATAAAGTAGCAATCATCACTACTATAGCTACAAAACTCATGACATCATTGTGACTGTGAAGGTCAAACCTGTGATGGTTGAGAAAAATAGAAAATAACTCAAAATTTTTAAAAATAGCTCAAGTCAACAATCTTCAGACATCTACCAAACTGGGACACTAACTACAAACAAGCAATGAAGTCTAAAAATCAATGGTTGATCAAACCTATCAGAGGACAAAGTGAAGGAAGGGAAGGAAAGGGTCATATGCTCCCTAGTGGAGTCATCATTTTGTTGACAAGGTTAATCCTCTCTACAGATAGAAACGATCCCTCTATCTCAATGAGTGGGTCTAGCAACTAAAGGGACAATCAACTAGACATCTTCCTAGATTATAATTGAAAAGTAGAACAAGAAAGGTGGCCTACCTTGCTCTGATGCTAATATGATTTCCTTTGTTGAGATCCTCGAATCGCTTGTGTCACGGACTTGTTCATGCTTCTTTCAGTGCTTATATACCTGCACAAGTGACCAAGAGACAACAAACCATGCCAAAACCAATATCAAATCCAATAATAACCTACTTAGCTGATCAAGGAATGCCAAGCCAATAGATACATGAACATATATATTTTGGGAAGATGAACCAGTAGTTGTATTATTATTTAAAGAATAAAGGGAAGCTTACAACCATATCCTTGATCTTGAAAGGATCTCCTTAAGTGGTAATCCTGTTGGAAATAATACTGAGAGGGGGGGGGGGGGGTGAATCAGTATTATCAAACTATAATTTTCCATTTCCATAATCAGAATTCATATATGCTACTTCAGTTAAGGGAACTGCATGTAACGCATTGTGTTTAAAAGCAACTAGCGTATAGTCCAGTAACTTATGATTCAGTTAATCATCATATATTGATCTTTAATTAGTGCATCAGAACCATATAAACAGTAACCAGGTGCAGTAAAAATAGAACAGATCATCACACATAAGAAACACACATGAACACTAATATATAAGGTGGAAACCCAATGTGGGTGAAAACCACCTGCTACAATTGTCTCTATCTTCTTTTAATAATAAGAGAATTATGTTTACAATTTTTGTACTGGTGCAGTCTTATACCAGTATGTAAGCTTCTACCTGCAGAAGGCTACAACCTTCTCTCATTCTCTAGCTTCTATTGGAAGGGAGCTACAACCCTCTTGCTCTTGTACTAGCTGATATATTTACTAGTACATAGGTGCTGGCCTACAGAAGGCTACAACCTTATCTTTTCTTCCAGGGACCTCGTTTCATAAATTTTCAGACTAGATCCATCAACAACATCATTCAATCATCAAATATATCTGCATAAACCAATCTTCTTTTGAACCAACCACAACTGAATCAATCAATCACTCCATCAATCTGATCATTCAGAATGCTGTCACCAGAATACAGTAACCAGAACCCAAGCAATAACCCAGAACACTGCAACAACAAACAAAAGAAACTAAAACATATTTTATAAGGTATACACTACTTCCATGTGTCGAACCTGTGTGTATACGCGCTTTCCTCAAAGTGAACTAGCATATAGATTTTCAAATCAAATTTATGCTGTATACACTGTTTTGATATGTAGAACCAGCATGTATACGCTTCTTTTCTAAAGTGAACCTGCGTACAGTTCTGTAAAGATGATTTAAACATAACAACTGTTCCAGACTTCAACCATACCTAGATCATCATATTTACAGACTACAACATGTGCCTATTATTCAGATACATGAGAAAACCACATAGAGGTAATTCACTTCAAGCCTTAAGATCCTAAAACATCATTAGATCTTATCCTTCATCAAGCACTAAGGTTCTTCCTTGGTTCAGATCAAGCACGGCACCATAAGCCAATAACCTGCATATTAGATCTCACACTATATCAAATATTCGATACTTGCACCCTTGTCCTAATGATATTGTCCTCCTTTTATAGTTTTAGGCCTTTCTCAATACCATGGACCAAAAGCACTTAGGACCAATACCTTGGACCAAATACCTGGGGTCAATACCTTGGACCAATACCATGGACCAAATACTTCGGACCAAACATTTAGTTTTCCAAGGTATACACGCTTTTCCTTTTGTGAAAGTGTGTGTGTACGTATACGCGACTTGTATATAGTGAACCCGCGTGTATATGCAACTTGGTCAATGGTGAACCTGCGTATACCTCTCTTTCTTCATTCTGTGAAGTTTGATATGTAACTCTGTGTTGTTAACCTATAGTACTGGGATCTGTCATCTGAGTGAGTTGCTTTCTAAACTGATTCCTTGAAGCTACCCTGCATTTCATCACACTTATAAACACTCTTGTCCTGCATTCTGTCACATATGATATCTCTTCTGTAGATTCATATAGTTACCATATACAAGAAAGTTGTTTTGCTACAAGTGGTTTTCCATCAAGTACAACACATACATCATAATGCCAACAATCTCCCCCTTTGGACTTGATGGCAACAACCACACCAAATCACTCTCCCCCTTTGACATCAAGGGAAAAGGGTCACGCTCCCCCTAAGTGCATGCTGAATTCTGAGATATACTGAAGTGCTGAAGGAGCTCCCATGATCGAGTACATCCTCCCCTTAAGCATAAGCAAAGTCTACAAAAATATGTTCTAAAAGAAGAACATGACTCTATACATACATCACAATTGACCTTTCTATCACCAATGACTCATACATGCATCCATCTCCCAAACAAGTGGGGATATACCAAATTTGACTCATCCACCCAACCAAGTGGGGATATACCAATTGTTTATACATGACTAAAATATTACATCATCCTTCCCATGCATAGTGGGGGTACAAATTACATGATATGACCAAAAGGGAATCATCAAAGGACTACAACAAATAGATACTAATTATTACATCATGAGTCTTGATATGACCTTTACATTGAATGATATACATTACATTTATAACAGAGACAAAATGTCTTAAACAAGACCATGATAGTTATTAGCAACTATCATTAACAACATCTGTCAGCAGCATTTGGACCAACAACTTGTATATGTCCATCATTAGTTCCCAAAATATCATCAACCATGTTCTCCCCCTGAACTTGTGCCACCTATTCACTGTCAGATCTTATCATTGCATATGTTAGTAAGAGATATCAAAACATCATCATCAATCAGATATGCATCAAGTGATCAACAACATTGTGAGAACCAATATATCAGCAGATTGAAATTATCATCAAGCAGACCCCCTTTTTTTTTAGTCTGGCCCACTTTTTTTCTTCAAACCAACATATACGCGATTGTGTCCACAGAAACTCGCGTATGTATGAGACTACACTTCATGAAACTCACGTATAACCACCTTTCTCTGAAAAATAGGATTTAACAGTAGGATGATGTAGAAACTACTCCCAGATTTTGTCTGAGATATTCAAATGTCTCTCTGGGTATTGGTTTAGTGAATATATCAGCAACCTATTCTTTGGAGGGAACATACTCCAATTTGACTTTTTGTTCAAGCACTTGTTCACGTAGGAAATGATATTTGATGGGTATGTGGTTGGTCTTGGAGTGCATGAATGGATTCTTTGAAATACTGATGGCACTTGTATTATCACATAGAATGGAGATGGGTGGAGTACATGTGATTTGAATATCTTTCAAGGTTTGCATCATCCAAAGTAATTGTGTGCAATAAGATGAAACAACCACGTATTCTACTTCAGCTGTAGATAATGCAATTGAGCTTTGTTTCTTGCTGAACCAAGACACTAACCTGGAACCCATATAGAATGCACCACCACTAGTGATTTTTCTGTCATCAACACTTCCTGCCCAAACTACATCTGTATATGCATGAAGTGTAAGATCTATATCTCTAGGATACCATAAGCCAAAGTTTTATGTTCCTTGAAGATGTGATTCGTTTGGATTTTCTTGGAATATTCCAACTATTCCCACTGCGTGCATGGTGTCCGGTCGGGTACCTGTTAGATAAAGTAGACTACCAATCATGGATCTGTAAGTTGGTTTATGTACTGCTGCTGATTCATCATTTGAGCTGAGACTACATCCTGTTACCATTGGAGTAAATACTGGTTTAGAATCTTCCATGCCGTACTTTTTTAGGATCTATTTGAGATATTTGATTTGTGAGAGAAAAATGCCATCTTTATTTTGTTGCACTTGTAGAGCAAGAAAGTAGGTAAGCTCACCAAGCAAGGACATTTCAAATTCTTGTTGCATTACTAAAGCAAAATTCTGACTCATGGATTCTTCATTACTACCAAAAATGATATCATCAACATACACAAAAATTATTAGCAATTTATGAGTGTCAATCTTTGTTTATAGATTGCTATCTGCTGACCCCTTTGAAAAACCTTGTTGATGGAGATATTTGTCAAGATAGTAATACCATGCCCTTGGAGCCTATTTTAGACCATAGAGAGCTTTTCTGAGTTTGCATACAAGTTTTGCATCATTTCCAAGAATGAATCCTTCTGGTTGTTCAATATAAACTTCTTCTTCTAGGTCTCCATTAAGAAAGGCAGATTTTACATCCATTTGGTATACTTTGAATTTTTGAAAACTAGAAAGAGCAAGAAACATTATGATGGCTTCAAGTCTAGAAACAGGTGCAAAAGTTTCTTCAAAGTCTATACCTTCTTGTTGATCATATCCTTTACAAACAAGTTTGGCCTTGTTTCTAATAACTTCTCCATTTTCGTTTAGCTTGTTTTTGAATATCCATTTAGTTCCTATGATATTCTTATCATGAGGTTTAGGAACTAATTCCCAAGTATTATTCTTTTCAATTTTCTCAAGTTCTTCATTCATGGCCTTGACCCAACATTCATCTCTGCATGCTTCATTTACATTTTGAGGTTCAGTAGTAGATAGTAATGCTAGGTAGCTTGAAGCTTCGGTAATGGTTCTTCTAGTTTGCACACCTGCTCCTTTTTCTCCTAAAATTTGATCTTTTGGATGATTTTTTTGAACATACCTAGATGAAGTCTTTTCTTCTATCGTTATCTCTTCTTCTGGTGCTTCATTGGTTTCTTCTTCTGAATCTGTGTGATTTGAAGGTTGCAAGATTTCCAGATTGATCTAGCATAGCATGAGCCATTTGTTGAATAGTTCTATTCATCCTTTCTACCACTTCATTTTGTTGAGGAGTCCTTGCAGTGGAGAACTGCCTTTTTATTCCATGTTGTTCACAAAAGTCAAAGAATTCATCTGAGGTAAATTCCCCTCCTCGATTAGATTTGAGGCATTTGATTTTGCGATTTGATTCATTCTCAACCAAAGCTTTAAAGGCTTTGAAATTTTCAAATGCTTCATCTTTATGCTTTAAAAGACCTATCCAACACATTCTGAAAAAATCATCAATGAACAATATAAAGTATTCTTCTCCACACGGTGACTTTTCCCTTGATGGACAACATAAATCAGTATGAACAAGTTCAAGAGGCTTACTAGCTGACCCTTCCTTTTTGATGAATTGAGATCTGGTTTGCTAACCAAATTGACATGATTTGCATATAGTATTTTCAAGAATGTTGATATTTGAAAGATCATGAACAGCCTGAAGTCCGCATGCTTTTCTTATTTGAGAAAAAGCTTAGATGTCCCATTCTTCTATGCCATAGCTAGTTTTCATCATTTTTGCTTAGATAGCAATGTTTTTGTCCTCCCTTGAGTATGTATAGGTTGTTTGGAGTTCTTGTCCCTTTGATCACAGTTTCTCCTGTATCAAGCTCATGAACAACACTTTCATTTGATTGAAACACTACTTCATTCCCTTGATCACACATTTGACTTACACTCAATAGATTATGCTTTAAGCCATCAACATACATAACATTCCCAACTTTAACTTTTTCTTTCAAGAAAACAGAGCCTTTACCTTTTATGATAGTAGGAGTGTCATTTCCATATGAGACACTCTTTTCCTCTTCTAAGGCATTATATGAGTGTATTTTTTCTTTGTCACCTGTCATATGTTTTAAGCATCCACTGTCGAAGTACCACTAGTTTTCTTGTCCTTCTACATACAAGGCTATACCACATCTATCTGTTTGCAGTTCTTTCTTTCTCCATATTTTTGGATTTAATGGAGTTTTCTCCTTTTGAGCTATTTGCCAAAATTTACTCCTGCATGCAGATTCTTCATGGCCAAAGTTGTTACAGATTGAGCATTCTATTTCATTTTCAAGAAGAGAAAAGTTATTATAGGAACTTTTCTTGATCCCTGTCACATTCTTTTGATTTTGTGCTTCTCTAGTCATGATAGTTTTGTAAGCAACACATTGAGCAGCTTTGTGTCTAAATTTATGACATGAGAAACATTGACCATTAAAGAAGTTCCTGCGATTATCGAATCTACTAACCTGTTCATTGTAGTTGAAGTTCCTCCTACTAACCTGTTGATTGTAGTTTCTATTGATGTTCTTTGAAGCAGATTGAGTACGATTTACTTGAGGTTGATTGTGGATTCTGTTCATCCTTGAAGTAAATTGAGCTTGATTCACCTGATGATCTGCTTTATGCTTTTGCTGATGATTGTCGAACTGTTCATTGCTCTTTGCTGCATCAGGATAGCTTTTAGTGGAGGTTGACGGCTTCTGTGATTGAGATGTTTCTTTAGTATATCCAAGTCCTGTCTTTATCAGAGGAGAGTGCTACACTTTGATAATTTCATCTAAGATTTCTGATCCTTTAACAAATCTAAGATTGAAAGCTTTTGTTTTCTCAAGATCCTTTCTTAGACCCACAATTTCACATTCTAGCTTTTCATTGTGTTTTTATCTTTCAGCAAGTTGGTATTTCAAGGTATCTATAATCATGTTATTTTCTTCTAAACAGATTTCGAGTTTAAAGATTTCTTCATAAAGGTCATCTTCATCTAAATCATCCAAAAAATCACCATCTTCATAAGCCATCAGAAGTCTATAGTCATTACTATTTTCATCTTCATCACTATTTGATAAACCATCACTATCTTCATGACTATAGTAGCTTTTTTTACTTACACTTTGTTTTCTATTAAATTTTGTAGTTTCCTTCCCTTTCTCATATTTATCTTTATGAGGATATTTGGCAGCATAATGACCGACTCTACCACATGCAAAACATTTTAAAGGTAGTTTACCTCTGAATCTACCGGAACCCCATTGAAGATTCTTGACAAAGTTCACTTCCTCTTCTTCTTCTATAATATGTCCTGATTCATTGAGTTCTTCTTTTCCTTTTGCTGAAGCTTTAAATGTGGCTTCTCTCATATCTAATGGACCTCCTTTTCTCATCTCACAGGCAATTAAGATTTCGTGAAGCTGTGTCATAGTAATAGTCTATAGATCCTGCTTTTCTTCTATGGCAGATACTTTTGATTCAAATTTAGTAGATAAGGATCTTAAAACTTTTTCAAATAAGGTAACTTCCTTTATCTCTTCACCCAGATTCTTCATGCAATTAAAAATCTCATCTATACATAAGAAGTAATTAGCTACACTTTCATCATTGTGCATATTGAGAGTTTCATATTGAATTATGAGAGTTTGTAGTTTAACATGTTTACCTGAGAGTCTCCTTCGTAGCATAGAACGATTTTGTCCCATATTTCTTTCATTGATTTGAGCTGCATAACTTTCACAAACTCTAATTGTGACAGAATTCCTAATAATGTATTGACAACATTGGCATTGGTTTCATATTGCTTTTTACCTAATGCATATGTAGGAATTGCTAATGGAAATGTATATCCTCCTTCCATGATTTCCCAGACATCTGTTCCAAGAGATTGGAGATAGGCTGTGGTTCTTACCTTCCAATAAACAAATTTTCTCCCATCAAAGATTAGCGGTTTGATGGATCCCCCGCTTTCTTGATTACTCATGATGATGGATCTTCCTTCAAGCGATCAAGCTTCTTCTGAAGGACCTACTCTGATACCAATTGTTGGAAATAATACTAAGAGGGGGGATGAATCAGTATTATCAAACTAATAATTTTCCATTTCCATAATCAGATTCATATATGCTACTTCAGTTAAGGGAACTTGCATGTACACGCAATTGTGTTTAAAGCAACTAGCGTATATCCAGTAAACTTATGATTCAGTTAATTCATCATATATTGATCTTTAATTAGTGCATCAGAACCATATAAACAGTAACCAGGTGCAGTAAAAATAGAACAGATCATCACACATAAGAAACACACATGAACACTAATATATAAGGTGGAAACCCAATGTGGGTGAAAACCACCTGCTACAATTGTCTCTATCTTCTTTTAATAATAAGAGAATTATGTTTACAATTTTTGTACTGGTGCAGTCTTATACCAGTATGTAAGCTTCTACCTGCAGAAGGCTACAACCTTCTCTCATTCTCTAGCTTCTATTGGAAGGGAGCTACAACCCTCTTGCTCTTGTACTAGCTGATATATTTACTAGTACATAGGTGCTGGCCTACAGAAGGCTACAACCTTATCTTTTCTTCCAGGGACCTCGTTTCATAAATTTTCAGACTAGATCCATCAACAACATCATTCAATCATCAAATACATCTGCATCAACCAATCTCCTTTTGAACCAACCACAACCGAATCAATCAATCACTCCATCAATCTGATCATTCAGAATGCTGTCACCAGAATACAGTAACCAGAACCCAAGCAATAACCCAGAACACTGTAACAGTAAAAAAAAGAAACTAAAACATATTTTATAAGGTATATGCTACTTCCATGTGTCAAACCTGCGTGTATACGCGCTTTCCTCAAAGCGAACTAGCATACAGATATGCAAATCAAATTTATAATGTATACACTATTTTGATAGGCAGAACCAACATGTATACGCTTCTTTTCTAAAGTGAACCTGCGTACAGTTCTGTAAAAGATGATTTAAACATAACAACTGTTCCATACTTCAATCATACCTAGATCATCATATTTATAGACTACAACATGTGCCAGTTATTCAAATACATGATCAAACCACATAGAGATAATTCACTTCAAGCCTTAAGATATTGAAACATCATTAGATCTTATCCTTCATCAAGCACTAAGGTTCTTCCTTGGTTCAAATCAAGCACGACACCATAAGCCAATAACCTACATATTAGATCTCACACTATATCAGATATTCGATACTTGCACCCTTGGCCTAATGATCTTCTCCTCCTTTTATAGTTTTAGGCCTTTCTCAATACCATGGACCAAAACCACTTAGGACCAATACCTTGGACAAAATACCTAGGGTCAATACCTTGGACCTGATACCTTGGACCAATACCATGGATCAAAATACTATGGACCAAATACTTCAGACCAAACATTTATTTTTCCAAGGTATACACGCTTTTACTTTTGTGAAAGTGCATGTGTATGTATACACGACTTGTATACAGTGAACCCGCGTGTATACGCGGCTTGGTCAATGGTGAACCTACGTATACCTCTCTTTCTTCATTCTATGAAGTCTAATCTATAACTCTGTGCTGTTAACCTAGAGTACTGTGATCTGTGATATGAGTGAGTTGCTTTCTGAACTGATTCCTTGAAGCTACCCTACATTTCATCACACTTGTAAACACTCCTATCCTGCATTCTGTCACATCTGATATCTCTTCTGTAGATTCATCTAGTTACCATATACAAGGGATTTGTTTTGCTACAAGTGGGTTGCCATCAAGTACAACACACATCATAATTCAAACAAATCCAAGTCCAAGCCAAGAAACTCTCCAACACACCTTCTCCAAGTCTAATGAATAGCCTCTAAGCACAAGATAAACATAGGGATGCAAATGGACATAGATCAACCATTTGGGAATGGTAGAGGGGGAATTTATAGGCTGGGAGAGTATGTTAGGATTTCTCCAAAGATAAACTCTCCAACACACCTTCTCCAAGTCTAATGAATAGCCTCTAAGCACAAGATAAACATAGGGATGCAAATGGACATAGATCAACCATTTGGGAATGGTAGAGGGGGAATTTATAGGCTGGGAGAGTATGTTAGGATTTCTCCAAAGATAAACTCTCCAACACACCTTCTCCAAGTCTAATGAATAGCCTCTAAGCACAAGATAAACATAGGGATGCAAATGGACATAGATCAACCATTTGGGAATGGTAGAGGGGGAATTTATAGGCTGGGAGAGTATGTTAGGATTAGGCCCACATATCAAGGAGGTATTTCATAGGGATGAGACCAAGAGGTAAAATTAGGGGGATTCGACCTCATCTATGTGAAACCACCTCCATCTCTCCACTCTGGAAGCTTCTAGATCACGAAGCTTCTCATCCTCTTTGGGAAAACTTCCTTTTTGAGACCATCGTGGGTATGATAGAGAACATAGTGATGCCATTGTTGGCTTAACAAGGTGCAATAGACGACCATCGCAGTTTTGAGCTTCATAAGGGTGATAACACTCATTTTAGGGTTTTAAGAGCTATTTCTTCAGGGAAGGCTCCAGAGATTTTCCAAGAAAAGTTAAAGGAGGGATCTGAGTTGTATACATGGATGAGTATACTATATAATGATCATGTTTCGGGCACTTCAGGGTATGTCACAGGGAAGTGCAAGAGGCGTGAAAAAATACTGTGTAACACTAACATCATCATATAATGTTCTCACGCTAGAATAGACACATCTAGAGATTCAAACTTACATTTTAGAATATATTTTATTTCCTGTAAGATTTTATTATTTTGATTGAAAACATGGGCAATAAAAGCACGCCCATGGAAGATGCTTCCAACAATTTTTTGGGATGTGCAGGATAACAGGTCTACAATGTTAGAGGATTTTTGGTGTTTTGATGACATCCCCATTCGAGTATCAAGTTCGTTCACTCTACACATAGCTCATCTCCAAGTTGGAGCTAGATGTTACCCAACACTAGTGGGCGACCCCATAGGATAAATTCTCTCTTATATTTTTCTTTAGCTAACAACCAACAACCCCGACAACTAGTAGCTTTGACAACCACTAGATTAGCCAATGTGTGCCAGTTTATCTTCACTTCCTAAGTGAGTCGTATGTCCCCTTGCCCATCTTTCGAGAGCGTATGTGTGAAGGTGGACCATCCAATTCTAAAGGTATTTATTCCATTATGCAATCGGGTTCTTATGATTATTTTTCCTTGGGCTAACTTGGGTAAGGATTATTGGATGACTTGGAAAAAGGAAGGGTTTCATCTATAGTCTTATTCCCTCACCTTAAATGGGGGGTTAATCCTCAACCCTATTCCCATGGGATATCCCCTATTAGCTTATGCCTTTAGGATTGGAACTACTTGGTAAACCATGATTTTGGTAGCATAGTCTCGTTTTCCTTTTCCACATATTTCACTCCCCTCTTCACATTACATGCCCTATTTTATCATCTTCCCCATCTGGGTCCACAAGGCTCTGGCACTCCCCTCCCCTTGTCCACATGTCTGGGTCGGGCCTGGAATGATTCCCCAAAGGTTGATGCAACTAAAAAAAATAGAGAAAAGCATATCATGGCCACATGCAAAAGGAAATATAACCAAAAAATGCAAAATATGGTCAAGACAATAAACTTTAGCGCGTAGGAAAAAGCCAAACATGAGCTCTACCCCTTATCATTATGGCCATCACACTAGTTCCCATGGCCGCCCCTTGAGCACCCTCTGCATCATTAAGGAACCCATGCATGTCCTGACCCCTAATGGGTGATGGAATACGCCACTTAACGGGCTAATCACTACTATGTCATGCACAACATGCTCTCATCCCCTCAAGCATCAAGCAGTAAAATAAAGGAAAAACCAATAAAAGGTAAATGGAAAATGAATAAGGGTGGAAACACAAAGCTTGGAGTAACTCATGTACCACTATTTATCCCTTCTACATTCATACACCCAAGTATGGTGGAATCCCTCATCATTACCATCCTTGATCCCCTGGAATTTGGTCTTGAGACCCATGTGTCCCAATCCACCTCATCATTATCCACATAAGATCTAGCACTTGAAGGATGTACCTTGGACATGTCTTTTCCTTTAGGGATTGGGAAAAACTAATAGGGTTGTTTATTATCCACTCCTACTTAGGGAGGTAACATAATTACATGCTCAAAGCCCAAAATTTAGAAGGGAAGCCCGCTATGAAGTCTCATTTGTGCCCTTGAATAACAATCTCGGTTCACTTAGATGCACTAATGAATTATTGTACCTGAAGTTAAGGAGACACATTGGATACTATGCATAATTGGAAGGTGGTTTCATCATGGGTTGGGCAACCTAACTAGGGCCCAATCCAACCATAGGATCATATTGACACTTGTAGGGGATGTGTTGAGAGCCATGGAAACAGTCAAAAAATAGATCTGTAGTCTCTTTAAAATTCATAATTTTTCTAGAAATGAAAATTTTCTTCTGTTACCATCTCTAAATGCTCCCTGGTCCCCTGGTCCCCTAGAATTTTTTAAATGAAATTAGAAATAACTATGGGATTCTGAGATTTCTCCACTACTATTTCTTGCTCCCCACAACCCCTACACCCTTTTATTATTAAAAAATTATTGAGGAGTTCTGACCCTTTGGTGTATGCTTCTAGGGTGACATCAAGCTGATGTTAACCAAGACATGTGTCAACCTGTGATTGGTCCATGTGTCATCCATATATGGGCCTTTTGGGTACCTGAATACACCAAAAATTCTTGCCATGTGTCCACCTCCCAATGGGTGATTGTTGACTTCACTGATAACCAATGATATGTTTCCATGTCTAGTCAGAGGAGAGAAAAAGGGTCCCTCGATCCTTGGTTTTGATTTCCTTTGTAAATGGCTCGAAGTGACTTGCTGCCAAACTAATGCGCGAAACCATGAATGTCGACGCTTCTAAACAATTCATTTAATAAAGTTTACAGGGTTCTAGGGTTGTGAGGTTCAAGCCTCCAACTTTTGTTATGATATTTCGTTAATAACCAATCCTGGGTAACAGAAAAACCTTATGTCTACTAACATATCCCTAGTTCCCAACTCCTTTTAAAAATATATCATGGTATCTTCCCTTCTAGGGTTTTGAGATTTATGTTATGAGGTTTTGTTAAGAAACAACCCCTGCTCTGACAATTAACTGATCCCTGGTCCTCTAGTCCCTGGAGCTTTTTGAAATTAATTTTTTAATGAGTTATGGGATTCCAAGGTTTCGAGATTTTGACTTCTGTAGGTCCATATTTAACTACCTCTATCTTTTGATCTAGGAGGCCATTTTTAGACTTCTTTACACCATTGGAAATCTCTTCTAGAGAAATTTATGATTGAATGGGTCTAATGTGGTATTTTAACTCATATGTTTTTTGGAAAATGGCTTCCAAATATGCTATTATTTGCACCTTCACCATTTTTCTATATGAAAAATAAAAGGAAGATGAGGAGGGTGATGCATCAAATGGTTTCACGATTTCCTGGAAATGGTCTCGATTACTAATGAAATAACCATGTTATCCTAATAGGTGGTGGGCCCATCTATCGTCCTATGGTGAGATTCTTGGGTCGGCTTGGAGACGAGGCTCGGCCCCCCTAGAATCCATCGTGTTCGTTAATATATGAAGCACACCTTTTTCACTTGAGTTTTTGGCAACAAGCACTGGCTTAGCTATCGCGCTTGTTACCCCACTTCTCTGAGACAAGGATTCTTTGGGATGGATGGGGATCTTCTTGGTATGTAACCATTGTTTAACCCTTTACTTTAAAGCCAGGGGGGAGGCCCACATTTCATCACCTCTTGTTCTTTTCCTTCACATTCTTTTTCTTTCTCCTCCACTTGTATCTAGATATAGAGTCCCAAATAGTCTTTGAGATCATTAACCAAAACCCCTTGTAGTACAATAATTTTGGGAAATATAGAGGGGTTACAACAAAGAATAGATATATACATCACTCAACAAAATTTTGTAAAAGATATTATTCACCATGGCTACCACGAAACCGTGTTGTCAGTCTTGATGACTACGATGCCTTCCTTCACTTCTTATGGAGGAATTTACGAGTGAATCGGATTATGGCTCTACTCATGGGAATCAGTCTCTAGTTTTGAACCCTAAATCACACCATACTACCCCAGAGTCTATTTTACTTGAGGACCATTTTACTAAAGGTCTAGTACCTCCTTATAATATTACACTCAAAAATCCTTTTGGGCCTATTTTTCTTCAGATAACACCCTTTCCTACAATGTCTTTGTCAATTTCCACTTCAAACATCCTGATGACTGCTGGTGAGTCATGGTATTTTGTGGACAATTTTTCTCCACTCTCATTCAACCCACCTGTACCAGATTCTACACCATTAGTTGGTTATTCAAAATTTCAACTTATGTATAATCTAGGAACCCCAACCTCACCAACTTTAGGTGATGTGCCCAATTTCTACCCCCCACCATCCCAACTCCTTTTGTGTTGGCTCCTAGAACTTTGTCCCTCACCTCACCATGTTCTTTTAGTTCACCAACCTTCAACAATAATTTTAGTTGGAATCCTTTGTTAAGTTTAGATTCTCTTCTGTTCTAGAGTGGGGGAAATATTTTTGGCACCTATCCACCTGCTCGGGGCATTCCTACACCTATGCAATCTATGGTATAACCTGTTCCTTCTCTGATCAATCTTTTTCCTCATGGTGGCTATCTTGTTGGTGGTAGTCCTCCACTTAATGTACCTTATGTGGCTAGTGGTGCTCCATTTCCTAGACTAGCTGCATCTACTTGGGGCCTCTCGACTCAATCACCAGTACCTGTTGGGAGTAACCTCTATCCTAGGGGAAACTAGTTCGCTGGTGGCCTTCCTCGGGATGGGGGCACACCTTATGGCCTGTCACTTTATATGACCTCGCCTCCACCTCAAGGAATTTATTATCCTTCATAACCTATCTACCCAACAAAAAATCAGTTGATGGGTGGGCCTCTGGGTCCTTTAGGTCGTCCTACTCTTCCATAGTCAGATTCAACATCTCCTAATCCATTTCCATTTTTGGCTACTCTTGATATCTTGGATCAATAAAAGTTGAATAATGACCCCATCAAGCATAATTTTCTTTGGTCTCTAACCTTGCATAAAATTCCTGTTGACATTCCAAAGTTTGAGAGTAAATAGGGAGATAACCTAGTGACTCATGTCACTACAAACCACCTTCGATGTGTTTCCAATTCCATGATTGATTATAGAATAGGACTCAAGAATTTTCCCATGTTCCCTGACTAGAAATGTTTCAGAGTGGTATATTGAACTATGCCATGCTTCTATTAATGATTTCAACACACTTACCATGGAATTATTAAATGATTTATAGTAACCGATCCATTACGAAACCATAACATAACTTTTGACAACTCTGTGCCAAAACACTTCCACCCACATCTTAGATCATATTCATGAATGGAGATGATGATGAAGGTTAGTAAAGGTCCCCATTCTAGACTACCTACTGGGAGATTGGTTATGAAAATATCTTCTACCTGCCATCCTGAAGGATGTTGCCATGTCTAAAATTATTATGGAAGACCAGTCCATTCAATGTGCCCAACTTCTAGATCTTATTTACTCACAATATGGCATGCTTTATGACTTGATACCTAATGATCCTCAAATTTCAAATACTCCTACCACTCAACAACCTAGTCCACACACCAACGATCTTGTCGGTGCTACCACCAGAACTGTTGTAAACCAGTTGAGTGGGAAAAATGCTCAGTTATCCATTATTGTTTCCCCCACCTCAACTGCAATGGCTCACCCTACTACTCCTCCAACCACTATGATTAAATCTATATAGTCTACACAACAACCTAATGACAATAAAATATAAGAATAAGAAAAGTAACACTCCTTCTGAGGAGCAATAACATGCTAAAAAAACCCAAGCTCAAAAAGCACTTGTTGTTGCTAAATATGATAAAGGAAAAGGGGAAGAGGTGAATTTTCCTTGCAAGATCTACAATAAGGATCATTTAACCTACAAATATCCTCATTTATAATAATGCATTTATCTCCTTGTATAAAAAGGATTATAGGACCGTTGTTGTTCTTAACAACCCTTTACCTACCTAGCAATAGCAACAACAACAACAACAACAACAACAACATCTCATTGTGAATTGACCCCCACCCACACAAGGGGGAAATGGTGGTTCTTATTCCCCTCCTTATAGAGAATGATTATCCAATATCTATGCTCTTAAAGGAATTTTATTTACAAACTCAAGCCAAAAAATATGGGAATCTTATCCCAGACACTTTGGATACCCCGTCATATTTTACTTTCCCTCGACCTAACGATCTACATATCTAGAGGCTTCTTTTCGACCCCATGATTCGTCCCCTTGAAGGGACACTTCGCCATACTATGTAAAATTTGTCTGCCCATGCTTCCCAGAACTACAGTATTGTAAAAGATCTCATGCAAGATCCTCGTGCCATGTTTTCTCTCGAGGTGATATAAATTTGTCCTGCACAATGGAAAGATCTACTTTTAGTTGTAGGTGGAGTCGAACCTCAAGATTCCAACCCAGTTTTCTTTGACGTGGCTAAAATTAAACTATGTGTTTCCCACTAACTTGCATTCCAAGTGCAGGTTCATGCGAAAGGAAAAGCTGTTCACTGCACCGTCATTGATAAAGATACATCTACTTGTGTGATGGCTAGTTCTAGTTGGCTCACCTTGGGTTCACCCACTCTTTCCTCACAGTCAAATTCCTTGAAATATTTTTATGGCCACACTTTCACTCCTAAAGAATATATGGTTATCTTCCCCGTCACTCTTGGAGGGAAAGTTGTTTTTGTTGATATAGAAATTTTTGATCGCTTACTTGATTACAGTCTTGTTATGGGATGTAGTTGGACTTATGAAATACGAGCCATTGTCTCGTCAATTTTCTAGCTTATTTCCTTTCCTCACTAGGGGAAAATCATGACTTTGGATCAATTATCCGTTTGCACCCCCAAGTTTCAATCGTTACCTAAAACCTTTGTCATCATTGGTACTAGGCTATTGAAGGGCTCCTCACTCTTAGGATGCTTCCCTCTTCAACCGCTTGAGGTTCCTTTAAACATTTCAATCGTCTTTACTATATTTGATGGTCCTATGGATCCTTGGATCCTCCCATCTCCTTCAACTATTAATTCTTATGGAGAACAAATTCCACTGTCATTTTCAGAGTTATCATATCAAGTTATACAATCGACATTTGATTTTTTTCTTCCTTGGTTTAGGCCAATAGTACCACCTACTCTCCCATCACAACTTCCTCTATCAATTTCCTTAATACTATCTTGCCTTCTGAAGAGGATATCATGAAAATCATGTATCTATATGAGCAGCCCTAGGACGAGTTTAATCATTGTGCCTTAGTCTCTATTCAAGATGAATTGAGCACGTATCCTTTACAAATATTTCCATTTGATCGACCTAATATTTTACCTTCCCCATTCATGATTTTTCATGAGTTAGATATGAAGGAAGCTTTAGCAACCTATCCAAGGCAATGATTATTTGCATATTGATCAAAACAAGTGTCATGGAAAACATACAGATTGGAGGAAAGAACTCTCGAGTAGATTGTTAGATTTACCTATCTCTTTAAGGCGTTTGGTGACATTTTTGCTTGGTCTTATGAAGAAGTGCCCAAAATAGATACATATATCATTGAACATGAGATCAAGACATATGTTGATGCTAAGACCATTCGATAAAGACTCAGACTGGTCCACCCTCACAAATTAGATGCCATTAAGGCATAAATTGAAAAATTGCTCAAATCTAGTTTCATCTACCCTGTTTCTTTGATAGAGTGGGTGTCTAATGTTGTTCCCATCAATAAAAAACAAGGATTTGCTCATGTGTGCATTGATTAAATAGATTTGAATATTTATTTTCCAAAAGTTGATTATGTAACACCTTTCATTGACCATATTATAAACGACTATTCTAGATGGATAACTTTTTCCTTTATGGATAGTTTTTTTGGCTACAATTAGATCGTTATTAAACCAACCGATTAGTATAACACTTCATTTATCTATCCTTGGGGTACATTTTCTTACTAAAAAATTCATTTTGGCATTAATAATTGTTAATTTTGAATCTTAGGGACAAATTCCCTCATTTGGACAACCTTTCTCATCTAAAGAAGACCCCTTTTCCATTGGAAGAATTTAATCTGGTCAAGGAAAAATATTGTTTTTAATGTAAAACCCTCATGTGCACAAAAGTTCAGCTTAGCCTAAGTGAAAAATTTGGTATCCTCCAACACACATAAATACACATCATGTCACGTCACTTTGGAGCATCATTCACACATCATATCTTCTCTCCCTTCAAATGATTAGTTCAGGCTAGTTCTAAAATTATAGGTTCACTCAACATATGTGAAGGGAAGATTGGAAATTCTGATTTTTTGTGTTGACTCTTTCATTAGAGACATATTGATCGGTTGTTGACTAACTTTGACTTACTTTGACCTATAATTTTTTTTATTTTGGGAGGTCAAATTCTTTGGTGAAGAAAGCAAACTTTTCTAGGCTATTTGACTAGGGTTGAATGCGAAAAATTCTGAGTTTGACCACAAATTCTCTCTCCTTTGAACGAGCTATTTTGGGTTTTTTTTGAGTTTATTTTGACCAGAAAAGAAGGTGGAGTTCCTTGACTATTGAATGGGATGACTTGCAGGCACTTTGACTACTAAATATTGGCCAGTTAGGGCATCTTTGATTACTATTGACTTCGACCAAAAATTGCAGAGTTTGACTTTGGATTAGATTTGACTTTTGGGCTCATTTCTCATTGGATATTGGTTAGTAGAATTGGAAATTCAAAGATGAAAATTTGATAAAAATTTAATGGAAGAAGAATTTGGAAAGGGTTTCCCCCTTGTGGGGTTTTTCCCCGGTCTTAGCCCAAATCTTGTCTCTCTTGTTTCATGTTCTTGGTTGTCTTCTATTGCATTTGAAGTATTTTTCTATCTACAATTGCTTACTGTCATTGAAATATTGAATATTGGATAAAGTGATTTCTAATTGATAAAGAAATTTTTGTAAGTGATTGTGTTAAGCATGGAACACTAGAAAATTAAATGGGATTAGAGTTGAGGTGAAGACAAGCCTAAGGAGACAAGAGAGAAAAAAATCACATTTGAAGGAATCTAATTGGAAGAAGCTCACTTGGTCAAGATGTCTACTTCATTCTTCAACGAAAATGAGAAGTTGAATGACTCATCAAATTTTGTTTCTTGGAAGATCAGGTTGGAAGTAATCTTTGATGATAACGATGTATTAGAATATGTGGAACGAAAAGTACCCGAGCCTCCAAAGAATGCTTCTACTGCTAACAAGGCCAAGTACAAGAAATGTGAGTTCAAAGAAAAGAAAATTCTTATAGATTATTTGAAAGATAATTTGCTTACTTAAATTTCAAAGTTGAATAATTCCAAGGACAATTATGATAAATTGGTTGGGATGTATGAGGTCAACAACTTGAATTATATCCTCTCCTTAAAAGGGCAACTCAAGGATATCAAGATCATAAAGGGAGAGACTGTGCAATCATACTTCATGAGGATATCCCAATTAAGGGATCAATTTCAAATTGTTGAAGAATCTACATCTAATAGGGAACTTGTGCTCATTGCACTTCAAGGTCTTCCTCCAATTTGGGAGACACAGTTAGAAAAAATGAAAGGTACCTGACATTTGATGAGATGGTTGGAAAGTTCACTCACGAAGAAACAAGGATGATTTACATAGGGAGAATTCAAAAGCATGAAGAAGGAGTGCCCTCTATTTTTTCTACTCAAAAGAAGAAAGGAAGAGGGAGGCCATCTAAATTGAGAAAGCTTGCCCATAAATCATAAGAATCCAATAGAAGATTGAGGAATATTGAATGCTACAATTGTCACAAGAATGGTAACGATGCCCAAGACTATCTAAGAAAGAAATATGCTCCAAGGTCTAACTACAATCGTGGATACAACAACAATAGGTTTAATGATATAAGAAGAGGAGATTATAGAAGGGGAAGAGATGCTCCTGATTATCGTGAAGAAATACATCATCCTCAAAAGAGATAAAAAAACTCAAGATATGGAAATAATGCAATAGCTACTTGATCTGAATATGTTCTTATTTCTTCTTTTTCTAGTTTCTCTCCTTCAGATTGTATGATAGTTGGTTAGTAGATAGTGGAGCTTCTAGACATTTCTATGGGTATTGTGAAGTCATCTCAAATTTGGTTGAGAGGGAGACTAATCTAAAGATCATTCTTGGGGACAAATCTTCTTATTTGGTAAAGGGATTTGACTCTATCAAATTTCATTTGGACAATGGGGAAATCGTCCTTATTCATGATGTGACGTATGTTTTGGGATTAAATAAGAATGTTGTATATATATCTTCTTTGGATGGAAAAGGAATGAGCGTAGCCTTTTTAACAGGAAAGTTCCTCACCTTGCCCATGGAATATTTCATGAGGGATGCTTTCACCCTATGATCTAGAATGGAAGGACTATATAGAGTTAATGGAAGACCATTTCGTGCAACAATACATGATAGAAATAATCAATATGGGATGTGGCACTGAAGGTTTTCAGATCTACACTATGAAGCCCCAACTAAAGCAAGAAGGATGGTTTCTGGGATGCTTAAAATTCAATCTAATCATGTTGGAGTATGTCTAATATGTGCTAGTGGAAATAAGTCTGGGGGGACCATTCCCCTCAATAAAATGAAGGTCCAGTGATATTCTTTAACTCATTCATTTTGATTTATGTGGTCCCATGTCGGAAAAATATTTGGGTGGCTATTTCTATTATATATCCTTTGTGGATGACTTATCCTAAAAGACATGAATATTCTACTTGAAGAACAAATATGAAGCATTTGATATGTTCCAAGATTTCAAGGCACTAATAGAGAATCAAACAGGGAAAAGGATCAAGATCTTTAGGTCTGACAATGGTGGAGAATATACTTCTATGAGTTCATTAACTTTTGCAATAAGGCTCGAATTAAATTGGAGACCATTGTACCCTATACTCTTGAGTAGAATGGCATAGTTGAAAGGAACAATAGGTATATCATGGAAGTTTCCTGAGCCATGCTACATAATCAAAAGTTTCCAAAATTCCTTTGGGTATAAGCCATTAACACAACAACCTATGTTCAAAACAAGATTCCTCATCAAGCTTTGGGTGACAAGACCCCCAAAGAAGTGTTCATGGGTGTGAAGCCCAATGTTTTACATTTGAAGATATTTGGTTTCCCTATATACTTTCATGTGCCGAAGGATAAGGGGAAAAGGTTGGAAGCCATTGTAAAGAAAGGTATATTTTTTGGATATTGTGACAATTCTAAATCTTATAGGATATATGTGTCTAGGTAGAGGACTTTTTAGTTTAGCAGGGATGTGACCTTCAATGAAGATGCTTCCCTTGGAAAAGCTAGGGATAGTCCCCCTCCTCTTCCTGTTGAAAATAAGGATGACGATATGAAACCACTGGAAGCTCCTTCTGTGCCTACACATGAGACTGATGTTAATGATGATCCTATGGAGGCCATGGATCCCTTGGATCATCCTCCAAGTGAACCTCTTGCTAGGAAGAGACCATTATGGATTTGTGATACTTTACAGGATGCTAAAAGACATTATGCTTTCATAGGAACCTTTAGAGAGAGTAAGAATCCATGTCGATACTAAGGTTATGTTGTGGCTATGAGTTCCATCATATAAGTTGAACCACTCTCCTTTGAAGAAGCAGTGAAAGAGTATGTTTGGAAATATGTTATGGTCAAATAATACAAGTTTATTAAGAATAACGATGTGTGGGAAGTTCTTCTGAGGCCCAAACAGAAGTATGTTATGACTTCTAAGTGGTTGTATAAGATCAAACATGGAGCTAATGGAAGTATCAAAAAATACAAGGTGAGCTTCCTGACTAGAGGATTCTCCCAGAAAGAGGGAGAATATTATGATGGCATCTTTGCACTATTTTCCCACATACCACTATCTAATCTATTGTTTCCTTTGTTGCTATTCAGGGATGGACACTTCACCAAATGGATGTGAAGACTGTATTTTTAGATAGAATCCTACACGGAAGAGTATATGTTGAGAAACAATAGGGGTTTGAAGTACAAGATAGGAAGAATTATGTATGCAGGATGAAGTAGCAACTCTATGGATGATAGAAATCCCGAAGGGGTTGGTATGCCCATATTGGTAGTTACTTGATGAAGCTTGGATTCACAAGAAGCAATGTCGACCCAAGCCTCTACTTCAAGTTTTTCCAAGGTATGCCCCTCATTTTAGTTTATATTTGTTGATGATTTATTTTTGACATGTGGTGAGCATCTGATTCTCAAGTGAAAAAGGGATTTGGCCTCTGATTTTGAGATGAAGGACCTTGTACTGATGCATTACTTTCTAGCCCTTGAGGTGTGGCAAACGCCTAGTGAGATTTTCCTTTCACAAGAAAAATATGTTGTGAAGTTGTTGGAGAGATTTAGTATGGTTGAATGTAAATAAAGGGCTTTAAGAAGTTTCATGGAGAAGTTGCAGGACTCGGTCTGGAAAATCCCTCTGAGTACCAACAATTGATTGGGAACTGATGTTCCTTGTGAACACCCATCCGAACATATGCTTTACAATTAACACTTTGAGTCAATTCATGACCAAACCTCTTCATGCACACTGGATCACTGTGAAACATGTGATGATATATTTTCATGGGATGATCAAACTTGGTATGAGATATACCACTGAAGATGTGAGACTTCATAGTTACACTGATGTTGACTGGGTCAAAAACAATATTGACATGAACAAAACATTGGATGTTGTTTTAGTTTAGAATCTCCCATGGTTTCTTGGATGAGAAGAAATCATAAATATGTTGCTTTAAGCATAGATGAGGTTGAATACATTGTCACTAGCATGGTTTGCTATGAGGCAGTGTGGTTGGGAAGCTCTTTGGAGAGTTGTTTGAGTAGGTTCTAGATACAAAAATGATATATTGAAACAACAAGAGTGGTATCTATCTTTCATAGAATCTCATGTTTCATGACAAGTCCAAGCATATAGAGATATGATATAATCATATTTGAGAAATTGTGTATAGATGAGCCTTGAGACTCCATCACATTTTGGCCGACGAGAATATAACAAACATTCTTTCCAAAGCCTTTTTGGATGGGAAACTCTTGGTCTTCAAAGGGTAACTTAGACTGATGGGTGTGACCCTCCAGAGAAAGGGTCTCGGATGATTGAGGACAATGAACTATGCTCTCCCCTCTTGTCTGAGCTCCTAGGGTTAGGAATTGAGCCTTCAAGATCCCGGGGTTGAGGGAACTCTGCAAAACATGAGAGTCTGTGATCGTTACCCTCCATAGTAAGTCATATATTGCCTATTGTCTGAAAATATGATAGACTATGATCCTTTCCTTTTATGGAAAGTAGTATCCTGCCTATTGCCTCCTTTGGATGTGGCATAGTATACCCTAGTTGGCATCTTATCCATAATTTGGGTTTGTTGGGATTGAGTCTCCCCATCTAGCAATTGGGCAAGCATGTTAGGCACAACACATCTTGGCCTATTTTTTGGCAAAGACTCTGTGTTTTGTGGAGCAGAGCGTGTAGTGAAGCGCATAGTAGAGTGCGAAGTGGACCACACAACGGAGCAGTTTTGAATATACCGTTTGGTATAATGGCTTTAGGATAGGGAAAAGCCCCTTATTTTTGTAATAATGTAAAATATCAATGGGTTTTGGGACCATAGATGGTTTTTTTAGAGAGTCCATGGTATTGTAATGTTGTAACCCTCGATGTAATAATATATATAGGGTCAAATAATTAGAAGAAAATCATCGTTGAGATCTATATTTGTGTTATGGTCAAATTCTTGTGATTTGTAGTGGGAAAAAGAAGGCGAGGCTTTGCAGCTAAGTGCGTAGAGGCCTGAGTCTGTAGTTGAGTGCACAAATGACTTGCAGCTTAGTGTGCAGGTCAAGAATTATGTGTTGTACACAAAATCCTTATATTAGCAACAATTATTGTGGACATAGCCCCATATTGGGGTCAACCACATTAATTTGGTGTCTTCATGTGTATATTTTCTTATTATCTGTTGTAGCATAGCAATGTATTATAACTACACTTTATTTTCATCACAATGATGATTTATCGCTTTATATGATATGTTTAAGTGGTTAAATGAATGCAAAAAGTTAATTTGTGGATGTTAGGGATAAGAAAACATAATAATACCACATCTCCACATCCTTCAAGGCTATAGAAACTTGGTTCTGCATCCTCCCATAATCACTTCGGGTGAGACTATGATCTGCTTGTAGGTCATTGCCGAAAGGGATAGTGATTGAGGGTTTTTTTGGTGTGTAGTATAGATCGAACCTAAATCAGCCCAAATCATAATGAAAAAATGGTTCCATTGTCGATACCGAGATCTGTTTGAGGTATATGTGGATGCGGCACCCGTCGAAGAAGGAAATTGAAGATTTGATAGAATTGAAAGAGAAAGAATTTGAAAATCAAGAGAAAGAAACCCTCGTCTGACATGTGAAGCTTGGTTGTAGAAGTATATTTTTATAGATCAATACGATATTTTCTTTGCATCATTTCCTATTGATTTGTATGAGTGGATATCAAGGTTGACTGAAAGAAAGAACTATTTTAAAGGTAGAGAACCTAAAGTGTGGACACCTAAACTAATACAACGACTCAAGAGCATTGACAATAGGATTTCAAGGGTTCTTGATTTTTGGATTGTTAGCATCTTGGGAGGATTTATTACTGAGTTCACAGTAGACTTGACTATGTCCTAGAATGAAGAGGAACAATGATTATTTAGAGGAATGTGAGGCAATTATTTAAAGTCTTTAAAAATTTGGATTAATATGCTTCTATGTGAAAAGGGAGTTTTTACAGATGTAGTCAAATTGATATTTTACTTATGTTTGGAAGAAGAGAGAATAAATCTGAGCCAAAGATCGCAGTAACATGAAGTGGAAAGAGATATAGAATAGATACTAGAAAAAGAGCTCATGGACAAGACCCAAAGACCTTTGTAGAGACTGAGTATAGTCCTCTTTTGAGTGAGTCTGAAAGTGAAAGAGAAGATAGCCACCCTGATAACCCTTGGGTAACTTTGCAATATTCACCCTTCCAGGCTGAGAGTTCATCAAAGCTAAAATCCAGTAAGAGCTAGGGTATTGTTGACTCTCCCCCTCCCCCTCCCCCTCCGCCTCCTTCTACCCTCCTCCCCCATACCGCTTCCCTTACTTCTCCACTTCCCCTCCCCCTCCCCCTCTAAGAAGAAATATGGCCGATGATATTAAGTTGCCTATTTTCAAAGGAACTGGATAGGAAGATCCAGAACAATTTTGGTTTTTATGTGAAGATGTATGGACTACGAAGTAGATCAATGATGAAAATATAAAGAAAGCGCAACTCAATGCGACATTCCAAGATAGATATTTGACATGGTATATGAATTATTCAAGTAATTAGATTAGGACATTTGTAGATATTAAAGCAGCGTTGATCAAAGAATTTAAGAAGCCAAAGTCTGAGTCACAACACATCAATGAGTTGAAAGAAATTAAACAGAAACCTAATGAGTATGTTTGGGAATTTGATCAAGGATTTAAGGTATTTTTGGATCAAGTGAGCTTTAACATAGCTCCACAACAAAATCAAGAATGGTTTATAGCTACCTTGTTACCGCATATCAGATTACCATTGATGCAACAAAAGATAACAAGTCAAGTCGAAGCTCTACAAATTGCGATTAAGTTGGAAGCTTCACCTATAGGAGATACTAATGCAGGTATGCAATAGATTGAAAGTCAGTTGGAGAACCTAACCCTGTAGATACAAGATATCAAGAAAAGAAAAGAAGTCAGAAAATAAGTATGGTGTATGAAGTGCAGATTGGAGGGCCATTCTAAAGAACAATGTCCTATCATTAGGGATTACATGGCTAGTGGGGCACCAATTCCTTTAAATGTAGGATCTAACCTGTGGTGCGAGATATGTAAGACCAAAGGCCAACATCACTTAGAATACTATTACTTGTTACATAAATATGTGCAGACTCCAAGAGCCTATATTGAAAATTTTGTAAATCAGTAGGACATGATGAGAATAATTGTCGAGCTTATGAACTAATGATGGAGTGTGGTGCTGGCACTTATATAATGCAAGAAAAATAACATGGACATGAAGGCAGTGGAAAACATGGTGGTCAAGGAGGCTACCAAGGAAGAGGTCAAGGTGCTGGAGTTGGTCGAAGACATGGACAGATTATTTGCTACAATTGCGGCCAAGTAGGTCATTTTGCAAGAGATTGTTAGAACCCTACAACGACATGTAAGTACTGTAAATCCTTTGACCATGTAATTAACGAATATATCGTACTTATGGAAAAGATGAAATAAAAAAGGAATCAATAGCTGACACAAAATATTCAAATGATGACTTCTGAAAGGATGACCGATGAACCTCGAATTAGTGTTTTCACCAGAAGTGGAGCTGGAACTGGGAGTTATAAAGTAGATGAGAAGAAATAATATGAAAGTACATGGGTTAGAAAAATTGTTGAGAAAGTTCTTGTTTTTGATATTTAGAAGGGAAAACAAGTATTTATGGAAGCAAAGAAAATCTTTATGGATGTTAAAGCTTCGAGCTCCAATGCGTAGCCAAAGTAGAGAACTAGATATGACGTATCATCAAATTCGGCACATAATCAAGCTTTGATGTAGAACCAAGCTTTGACACAGGATCAAGCTCTGACACAAGACCAATATTCAATAAATCAAGCAAGTATTTTAAAATCTTTTCTACAGACTTGTATAAAATTATTAAGAGATCAAAATGTGGTAGAAGGGCTTAAGGAGTTTATAGATTCCTGTGCATCCAAAGAAACAATGCGAAGTGAGATGTTCACAGTCAATAATTTGCATCGACAAAAAATAATGGAAGAGAGATGAGGCTTAGTGCATAGATAGGAGTATATGAGATGGATCAATTTATCTTGGATCTGGGATCTGACACTAATGTCTTAACAAAGCAGACATGGATGTTAATGGGTAAGCCAAAGCTACAGTGGTCACCTATTCAGTTAAGGATGGAAAATCAGTAAAAGATCTTTCGCTTAGGAAGACTACCAAGTGTAATAGTGGACATTGAAGGAGTTCACACTACCGCTGATTTTGAAGTAATAGGGATCATTGATGATAATAGCCCCTATCCTGAATTACTTGGACTTGATTGGGCATTTGAAAATATGGCTATAATTAATCTGAAGAAGAGACATATGATATTTGAAGAGAATAATATGAGAGTAATTGTTCCCTTGGATTCATTAGAAAGGGTAAGATTTACAGAACCCGTTAGAGAAGAATATTGCGTGGTTGATATAAATAATATCTATCAAATGACATCAAAGGAACAGGATTGGGTTAACCCTACTGTAGAAGGAAAGCTGACTTGGGAACATGATAGTTCTTGTACCTCAGACTCAAAAGAAGAGTTGGAAAATTGGAAGAATAGGCTGCCTGAAGTATCGACAAGGTGATGTGCAAGAATTAACTAATATGTCTACTGTATGATACCTGAGGTATGTAATATGCCTTCTTATAATGGCTTGGGTGATGTAAATACTTTTCTTGATGATTATGAAGAATAGGTTCCAGAGAATCAAAGGTTGTTAGCATTAGATATAGCCCTGAAAGCTACCCTTGCTAGATGGTGGGGTGCACACAAGAAGAATATAGAAGGCTGGTAGGAATGTCAAAGATTGATGTGGATAAGGTTTGGACAAATAGATACATAAATAGAGATAAAATATGATGCTGAGACTAATCCTAGGAAGCATATCTAGCTATGCACTAGAGCATGGAAGGAGACTCCACAACAAGAATGGGTACATGGATTCATTCATACATTAGAGACAACCCCTAAGAATTGGTACCTAAAAACAAAGCTTCGACATGGTACAATAAACTAGAAAAACATGGTTGATCGATTCATATTAACATTCAACTTTCAGGATGATTACCCATACATAGATTTGGTTCTTCAAACAGTTAAGAATAGGAACTTTTAGAATTCAACCCTAGTTGGGTTGTACAAATAGAAAATGCACTAGAATGATATAACCTTACTGCAAAAGAAGAAGAAGATCCTCACAACATCGACATAGCAGAATCATATGGATACTGTGAAGTAATTGGACCTGAGCCAGAAATACTAGATATAACGAAGCCACTGAAGACCAAGAAGGTGAATATAGGATCAGAGAAGGAACCTAAGTTTGTAAAAATAAGAGACTATTGGGATGAAGAGACATTTAGTAAAGTTATAGAGTTACTCCATGAATATCAAGAACTGTTTCCCACCAAATTTTCAGAGATGAATGGTATAAGAGGAGATCTAGGAGTCATGAAGATTCCCCTTAATCCTGATGCAAAGCTAGTTAAAAAATACCTTACAGGCTGAACTCGAAGTATAAGGAGAATGTAATGATAGAGCTTGATAAGATGATAGCAACACGAATTATTGAACCAATGGAAGAATCAAAATGGGTGAGTCCTATGGCGGTGCAAGAAAAGAAGACACAAGGAGAGATTAGGAGCTATGTTGATTTGAGAAAGTTGAATGATGCATGCTTACATGATCCCTTCCCTACCCCTTTCACAGGTGAAGTGCTAGACAATTAGGAGGTCAAGAAGCTTAGTCATTTACAGATGAATTTTCAGGGTATCATCAGATTAATATTGCACATGAAGACCAACATAAGACCACATTTGCTACAGAATGGGGCTCATATCAATACACAATAATGCCTTTTGGATTAAAGAATTCCCCTGCTTTATTTTCTAGAGCAGTGGTTGCATATTTTAAGGAATATATCCACAAATTTTAGAGGTATATTTTAATGATTGGACAATGTTTGGATTGTTAAGAAAACATATTGGAAGTTTAAGACTTATGTTCGATACATGTAGACAATATCAGATCTCTTTGAACCTAAAGAAGTGCATATTTTGTGTACCCTTCGGCATATTATTGGGACATATTGTTTGCAAGCAAGGACTAATGGTGGGCCCTGCTAAGATTGCTATCATTGTAAATTCCCCCCCACCTAAGACAGTAAGACAACTTCACACTAGATTGGGACATACTGGGTATTACATGAAATTCATCAAGGGGTATGCACAGATCACTACGCCTACGGAGAAATTGTTAAAGAAGGATGCAACATTTAAGTGGAATGAATAATGTCAGAAGAGCCTCAACATATTGAAAGAAAAAATGGTAGATGTGTCTATATTAGTGTTCCCTGATTGGAACAAGGAATTCCATGTCCATGTGGATGCCTCTTGTATAGCTTTGGGAGTAGTATTGGCACAACCTAGTGTAGGAGAAATTGATCATCCTATACCTTTTGCAAGTAGAAAGTTATCTAAAGCAGAAAATAATTACACCACTACAAAAAGGGAAGGATTGGCCATGGTGTATGTTTTATAGAAGTTTAGACACTATTTGTTGGGATCACACTTTAAAATGTTTACATATCATTTTGCATTGAAGTATTTGGTTAAAAAGCTTGTCTTAGGAGGAAAGATTTGCAGATGGTTACTATTATTCCAGGAATACGACTTTGAAATTATTGTTAAACCAAGAAGATTGAATGTAGGACCTGACCATTTGTGAAGATTGGAAACATGAGAAGAACCAACTAGCATAGAGGATAATCTCCCTGATGCTTAGTTATTTGCAATCAGAGTTACAAATGACTATATTCATTTTTTGACCATAGGGATGGCTCCTTCAGAATATATTATGCAACAAAAGAAAGAATTAGTGGTTAAGGCATTTGACTTTTCATTAATAGTAGGAAAATTATATAAGATGGGACCGGATGAAATATTGTGCAAAAATGTTCCTGAACATGAAAGACAAATGATTCTAATAGAAGCTCATGGTGGCGCAACTGGTGGACACTATGTAGGAAAAGCTACTGTGTAGAAGATTTTGAGAGAAGGATTATGGTGGCCCACACTACATTAAGATGCAAAGGAGTATTGTAAATCATGTGATATGTGTCAAAGAATAGGAAAACCTTCAAGAAGATATGAGATGTCATTGGTGCTACAAGTTACATTAAAGGCCTTTTATGAGTGGGCTATTGATTTTGTTGGACCCATCAACCCACCTAGAAAGAGGATTGGTACGAGCTATGTAATTACAACAACTAATTATTTGACAAGATGGGCTGAAGCACAAATAGTAAGGGACTATGGAGAAAAGATTGATGTGAAGTTTATTTTTGAGTATATATTGTCTAGATTTGGATGTCCAAAGATTTTGATGAGTGACCAAGGTTCCCACTTTTTGAATAAAATTATTGAAGCACTGACTAAAGAATTCCAAGTTTATCATCAAAAGATTATCCCTTATCACCCTCAGGCCATTGGAACAGTAGAAGCATTCAATAGGATTTTGGAGAATGCACTTACTAAGGTATGCCATGTGAATAGACATGCTTGAGACCTTAAAATTCTAGCAATTTTATGGGGTTATAGGACCACATGCAAAAAGTTGACAGGCCATACACCCTTCAGGATAGTTTAAGGGAAAGAAGTTGTGATGCCTATGGAATACATTGTGCCTAGCTTGAGGATTACAAATTTTACAGATATGGCAGACCTTAATATAATGAAGGAAAGAATGTCGCAGCTAATTGCTCTAGAGGAGGACAGATTTATAGCATGATTTCATCAGCAAGTACAGAAAACAAGAGAAAAGGACTGGCATGGTATACATATTAAGCAAAAGAAGTTCTAGGTATGAGACCTTTTTCTCCTCTATGACAGTAAGTTTATGAAATTTCCAAGAAAATTCAAGATCCATTGGTTGGGCCCATACATTATCAAGCATATTACTTATGGAGGCAGTAGTTGAAGCGGTAGCTAGTACGCCTGTAGCAACCTCTAGTGTGGTTGTAGCAGTATCAACCGTAGCAGCATCATCATAAAAACAATAGAGATCTCCATGGAAGAAACCAACCAAGGAACAGAGAACAAAGAAGAAACAAGATAAGAAACCCGTCGAAGAACCCAAGCAAGTCAGAGAACAATGTAAACTTTGAAACAAGAACTATAAACTCAAAACGAGAACTCTAGCCAAAAAGCCCCCCAAAAACATGAAAAATCAACTCGAAAATGAAAAGTGTTGATGCTGGAATAACACTTTTTTTTGGGGGGGTAAATTTTCAACATGTTTTAAAAATGGCGGTGAAAACCAATTTTTTGTGCAAACTTGTGCAAAAAACACCCTGAAAACGAAAAGTGTTTATGTGTTGATGTTGAAATAACGTCTGTTTTTTTTTTCATGATAATTTTTCAACATTTTGAAATAGTGGCGTAAAATATTTTTTCATGACTCCGAAAAACATTAAAATTTCAAAAGAATAATGAGAAACATAAATTTCAAAATAAAAACAAAAATAAAAACAATGAAAAAAAATAACAAAAATTAAA
>APFE030578724.1:53040-66753 GCA_000404065.3 Pinus taeda
ACCTAGAAAATTTGTTAAGTAATGAACACTTAAAAATAATTGGACATAAAAAAATTTGAAGTGTCAAAAAATGTAACATTTAAAAAAAAAATCCACACTTAATACATTAGAAAATTTAAAGAGTAAAAAATAAGCCCTCTAAAAAAGGGGTTGATGTTGCATCAACACGTTTCAAAATCAACATGAAAATCACTAACATTAAAAAACAAATATTTATATTTGATACATAAGAAAATTAAAGTGTAAAAAATGTGCTCTGAAAAAAAAGTGTATTCTAAATCAGCGCTTTTCAAAATCAGATTATTTTTTTGCTACCTCAACAAAACGGGTAACCTTATTAGTTCCCACTTCAAAGTTTACACTGTTAGAGACAGTGAGGAAGAAGCAGAGCAGATGGAAACAAATGGTGCAAACTTTCCATCACCTCTTGAAGGATGCAAAGTTTGGCACCTTCACAACCCTATTGCCAGAGGAAGTACCATTTACAGGGAATTACTTGGCAAAATACTGCAGCTAAAGTTCGCAGACTACAACTTCAACGACGAGAAGAAATACCCACAGTTCACACCAGATAGATATCTAAAAAAAGTAAACTACCCAGAGAGTGGATTGACAAGGTTAGAGCCACGACGATGGGCAAATGGATTGGTGCAGTCAGGATTGATGAACATCTTGAATGTGTCACAATTTTGTAGAAGTTCGGGGAGCACGGCTTGTGTGTGACACCTGCTCATGCTGGTAAACGATGGATGCTTATGGATGGAAAATAAGATCCGTATAGATCCAATGTTGATATGGAGAATCACCAGATTGCCATATCAAGGACGGAACCCCACGGAAGAATTCATTGGAAAATATTAGGACTGCGCCATAGTCGATAGCATGAAGAAGAAGTTTGATCTGACAAAAGGAAAAAGGGGATATGATGTAAACTCAATCAATGACCAGGTAGTTTGCTCCGCAACACACATATTGGTTGGGAAGATCACGAGAAAGTATTGGGCTAGCGAAGTCCCTACAATAATAGTTTCATTAGTTGCGCAGTGCACCAATGGGGTTCAGTGGAATTAGGCCGAAGACCTTTGCAAATAATTTCTAAACGATTGCCGCAAAGTCTAGGAAAAAGGTACAACATTTCATTATGCATGGTAAATTTTTTATTATAGTAATTCAGGCATGGAGAGAACTACAGGATTCGTAGTTCCCTCCGGTAGCTTCAGATGTATGTGAAGTCGCGCAGTATGCCTCACTATGGTATACCACTCAGATTTCGTGAGAAATAGAGAACATGATGTTTTTTGTGTTAGATCACATGGATTTACATGTGTTAGTGAACCAATACCCTAAGCTATCACCAAACCTATAGGAACAATATAGTGATATTGCGAAATTTAAGGCCGATTTCCACAAAGTATACATACATTCTCAAAGGGACGGAAAGAAGAAATAACATCCCCAACCATACTTAGTAACATAAGATAATCTCCTTGCATAGGTACAATAGTGGCCCACATAATGGATGACTGTGCTGGAGGAAGCGACAAAAGATAGTGCGACAGAGGAGGTCACCTCTTAAAATGGTGAAGCAAGTGGAAAGGACAAAGATAAGGATGAGTAAGAATCAGAGGAAGAGGAGCAACATGACGAGGGTCACTAGGATCCTCCTAAAGGAGATGGGAAAAATAAGGAGTCTAAAAAGACAGAAACATAACAAGTTGTCATAAAAAAGAGGAAGGCACAGGGCGAAGATGCCATGAAGATCAAGAAGAAACAAAAGGCAAAGAAGATGGAGGATATCACACAAATGGTCCTTACTAATGGGGACCTAGAGCAGATTGGGGATAGAATTCAGGAGGCAACATTAGAGTCGTGGAATAAGTAGGAAGATTGCTATGATGCACTTCTCACAGATGTGTAGGAGTGGGTCACATAACTTAAAATTTTGGCACAAAGAGTTAGAACTCCCGTGCATATAGAGGAAAGGATTGGAGAACAAAGGAAAGTAGAGCCTACACTTGTAGCGATCTTAGCGCCAATACCCTCCAGAGCCCTACAGTTTGACTCCACCGAGGTACAACAGCAAGAAAAGGGGTGGAAGCATGTTAATATGAACATCGCAACGGTACCGTTGCAAAGACTACACAATTTGCATTTGGAGATAATAGAGGAACTGAAGTTGTGCAAACAACACACTTCATAATTGAACATTCAGGTAGAAAAAGAGCAGGTTCACTACAACAGAAGCTTGACCAGATGATCTAGGAGAGGGATCAAGCAGTTCAATAACAACAAAAGATCAAGGAGGTGGTTGAAGCAACATGTAAAGAGATTCTGGACCTTGATGTCCATGAAGAAGAATCATTGGAGGACAAGTTCACGAAGCTCGGCCTTGCTGTGAAAGGATACAAGCAGAAGATTACAGATGTGCAATTTAAATATGAAATGCAAATCAGTGAGCTGCAGATGAAGCTGCAACCGACCATGCCATAGGAAGTAAGAGATCGGAGGGGGACTGACCTAAAGACTGTAATGACCAGTATCTCCACAATGGTGGCAAACTATGGAAAAATTTTGGACGAGAGTTTACAGATTTGGAATTTACTGCTAGAAAATCCAAATGTGTAGAAATTATAGGAAGAGATTCAGTAGAAGCAGCAGCAGTGGGAAGAAATTCAGGTAACTCTAAAGACCTTACCATTCTCATAGAAACTCACCAAAATCAATGAGGGAAAGGCCCTCCAGAAGAAGATTGAGGAACATAAGAAGGAAGAACAGGTTTTAATAGAGGACTCAGCCATGGTGGGATGAGGCTGTCCAACTATTGTAGGCAGTAGATGAGAAACTTCAAGAGCTTCGACAGAGGGAGACAACGATGGTGTAGAAGGTTGCAAAACATGTGATGGAAGCGCTGCTAGAAGAGGTATGCAACGAAGAAAAGAAATTCACAGAGACTCTGCAACAGTTCAAAAATACTTACAACAGTATTGCAAGAAAAATCAGAGGCAAAGCAGCTGAGTCATTTTGGACGAGTCACATGTGAGTGTTGGGGGCCTGTTGGGTGAATCCCAACTTGGCCTATTTTTTTGGAAAAGACTCTGCGTTTTATGCAGCAGAGAGTGCAGCAAAGTGCGAAGTGGATCATGTAGCAGAGCAGTTTTGAATATATCGTGCGGTATAAGGGCTTTGAGATAGGGCGAAACCCCTTATTTTTGTAATAACGAAAAGATGAATGGGTTTTGGTACCATAGTTTCTTATTTTAGGAAGTCCATGGTATTTGGACCATGGTATTGTAACGGTGTAACCCTCGATGTAATAGTATATATGGGGTCAAATAACAAAAAGAAAATCATCGTTGGCATCCAAATATGTGTTATGGTCGAATTCTTGTGATCTGTAGTGGGAAAAAGAAGTTGAGGCTTTGCAGTTGAGTGCGCATAGGCTTGAGTCTGCAGCTGAGTGCACGGACGACTTGCAGCTTAATGCGTAGGTTAAGAACTATTTGTTGTGCAAAGAATCCTTATATTCACAACAATTCTTGTGGATGTAGCTCCACATTGGGTTGAATCATAGTAATTTAGTGTCTTCATGTGTATACTTTCTTATTATCTATTGTAGCATAGCAATTTATTACAATTGCACTTTATTTTAAGCACCGTGATGATTTATGACTTGATATGATATGTTTATGTGGTTAAATGAACGCGACGCAGTAATTTATGAATTTTAGGGATAAGAAAACATAATAATACCACATCTCCACATCATTCAAGGCTGCAAAAACCTGGTTCTGCATCCTCCCATAGTCACTTTAGGTGAGACTGTGATATGCTTGCAGGTCATTGCTAAAAAGGCCAGTGATTGAGGGTTTTTTGGTGCGCAAAATAGATCAAACCTAGGTCAACCCAGATCATAACCAACAGAGCATACTTGAGATAGTCTGTGATCATTAACATTTATGGTAAGTGGTATCCTACTCAAGTGATGGGATGCAAGTGTTCTACCACTGACTCTTAAAGGTCAGTATGGGAAGATCATAAAACAATAAGATAGACTGTGATCCTTACCTTCTATGGTAAGTCATATCATTCCTATTGTCAGACAACAGGGTAAAGTGTGATCCTTACCTCTTATGGTAATTGGTATCTTGCATATTTCCATTGGATAAAGGGTGGTAGCCAAAGCTCCCTTATGATGATTGTTCTTCTTTAGATCCAAGAAAGTTCAACAGATGAGTAGAGATGAGATATGACTTGATGATGATGATGAGATACTTGAGATGGGACTTATTATGCAGTTGAAAATTTCTCCCTAAGTAAGAGGGAGTGTTAATTTGGTAGCTGAGGCACAAATTCCCTCCTTTGGACAACCTTCCTCATCCAAAGAAGACCCCCTTTTCCCTTGGAAGAATTTAATTTTTTCAAGGAAAAATATTATTTTTAATGTAAAACCCTCATGTGCACAAAAGTTCAGGTCACCTAAGGGACAAATTGGGTTACCTCCAACACATATAAATACACATAATGTCACATCACTTTGGAGTGACACTCACAAACCATATATTCTCTCTAATCACATTATTGGTTTGTACTACTTTTGAAATTGCAAATTGACTCCACATGTGTGAAGGGAAGATTGAAAATTCCAATTTTCTATGTTGACTCTGTGATTAGGGACAATTTGACCAGTGGTTGACTAATTTTGACTTGCTTTTACTTGGAAAATTTCTATTTTGGGAGTCAAAATTCTTTGGTGAAGAAAGAAAACTTTTATGGGTTATTTGACTAGGGTTGATTGCAGACCTTTGATTATAGTTTGACCACATGGAATTTTTAGTTTGACCATAGATTCTCTCTTTGACCGAGTTGTTTTAGGGATAGTTTGACTTGATTTTGACCAACAAATAAGGCCATGTTCCTTGACTATTGACTGAGATGATTTAGAGGAACTTTGAATGCTAAAAATTGACTATTGTTGACTGCTATTGACTTTGACTAAAAATTGTAGACATCTACTTTGGATTAGGTTTGACATTTGGGCTCATCTATCATTGGATAATGGTTAGTAGAATTGGAAATTCAAAGTTTTTTTCCTTTAGCTCATTGTTGGATTGGAATATTGTATCTATTTATTGAATATTTGATGAAAATCTAAAAGAAGAAGAATTTGGAAAGGGTTTCCCCCTTATGGAGTTTATCCTTGGTCTTTGACCAAATCTTGTGTCTCTCTTGTTTCATGTTCTTGGTTGTCTTATATTCCATTTGAAGTATTATTTTGTTTACAATTTCTTACTGTCATTGAAAGATTGAATATTCGAGGAATTGATTTCTAATCGATGAAGAAATTGTTGTAAGTGATTGTGGTAAGCATATAACATTAGAAAATTAACAAGAATGTGGGAGCCACTTTTCAGAGGGACATGGACTATGTATTTCATTATTTGAAACAACTTATTTAGGCTTATTTGGATGACCTTCCTGCTCATTCCAAATGTCGTGCTAATAACGTAGCTCATCTTCGAGCTATTTTTCTTAGGTGTCATTTTTATAACATCCATTTGAATCTACATAAGCGTGTTTTATTTATCGAGTCTAGGTGTCTCCTTGGTTTCATCATCTCTAAACATGCGATATAAGAGTGCTCTGTATCCCTTCATCACATTTACCCTCTCAGGTTTCCCCTATAGGTTTTAAATGGGTCCTATAGGGAAAATGTGATTAATCGTCTCCTATAGGGACCTGATTTGTGAGAACTAGATGGGATTTAGATCAACCAATTCTGCTATATGGATTTATGCTGGGTTGGGTAAATAATAATCCCTCTCATGTTTTCCATGAAACCTAGGGTAGACAAGTCAAGGTATCTGTTGTTCTATGGTTAGACTCATTCAACAATGCAACAGTTAGCTAGAATTGACAAAGAGAACGTGAAATATAACCTACTTATCCTTTCATGTAGATTAGTTGTAGTAATCAGCATGGTTGAGAAGCATTCCCAGTCAACTCCAAGGACCAATCCAACACACAAAGAGAAAAAAACACAACCTTCATAACTTACAAACCTTATCAAGCCAAAACATCCAAAATGAGATATTATAAATTATTAAATAAATCAATAAAATACCATCTTCCTAACCATCATTATAAAAGTACAAAATGCATAAGAAATGGGAAATAATATGGATTAAATATCAGTAGATATATATAGTAAACAAATAGGAGAAATATTACAACCAATGGAATTTGTTGCATGACCTCCTCCAACTCCTCACTCCAAAGTCTCTCTTTCGGAAGTGAAATCTCGATTGCATAACAATACAAGAATTATGATCTCTTCCACAATGGACTACCCTTCAATTGATAGGAGAAGTGAGGCTATGATTATTACCAAATTCTTTTTTAGTTCAATTTGGGAAAAATCCATAGGGTGGAAGATGTTTCCTCAACTTTAATGCTTATTCTTGCTCTATTGAATTTGTTTGGATATGAAGCATCTATAGATGAGGTTGATGCAATCCAATTCTACATTTTCAGAGTTTAATTGAGTGAAATAGGGTATCAGAGTCAATTAAATCAAAGTTTTCCTCTTGTGGCTATGTGAAAGTATGCTAACACAGGTTTTTTGAGAGACAATGTGTCAGTGGCTAGGGTAATGTAGATTACAACACTGAGACCTATGTTATAATGCTATGTTTAAGAAGACATGGTGCATTATAGGTTAAAAAGGTCTGAAAAAGAGTTTCTTTATATCCAAAACCTTCATGATCTCCTCTGGGGCGATGAGGAGTTGTTGTCATGGATAAAAAATTCCCCTAAAATGTGAGGTTAGAGAAGAAGGAAATGGCTGAAATGCTTTATAAAATAGTCAAGGAGAGAGAATTTTAGAGTGTCAGAACAAAAGGAGACCTGTAGATAACAAACATATGTTAGATATAAATCATGTCCCTGATTCAAGCATTTCCATACTCAGTAACTAAACCATGATGACATCCATTGGACCCATGACAAATTGTGTCCATTGACAATCATAAGGTACATTGATGTTGTAGTGTGATCAGTCTAATATAAGTTGTCTCTAGAAACAATATTTGAAGCTTGGGAGAGGAAACAAGGTTGAGTGATGTAATACTCTACCCAAGCTCTTCATCACCATCACAAAATAGTATAATTCTACACATGTGAATAAATGAGCTAAAGTAAAACATGTGAGAAATTATTTGATTACCAGTCAATGATGAAAACTATTAACAAACACAAGGATGACCACCGATAAGGATGATGGTCTCCAAGATGTGCAGTACAATATAATGAGTGCGAATAAAGGATTTGATGTTGAACACTCTTAGAATCATTCAATTGGGATCCAATAATGAAAACCCCCTATCAAATGCAATAAAAACTGCCACTAAGGACTACAATCTCTAGGGTATTATGATGTTTCTCAATTTGTTTCCTAGATTATGTGTTGAAATCGATAGGAAGGAATACATCAAAGATAGGCAATAAGGAGTCCTACATCAATTAACATGGAACAAGACAAAAATAATTGATTTTGAAGATAGGGTAGAAGAGTAGGATGAATTGACTCTGGGAAATAAGGAATATGATCAAATGGCTGATAAGGTCAATAGAGCAAAACAATCCCTTGAAAAATAGAAGACATGAAACCAAGAAGACCAACTATCTTAGACTTAGGAACATTGAGAGGAGCAGGAGAAGAACATGTAAGGACATTAGGGTATCAAGACAAGAATCATAATGTGGTAAGGTTCACAAAGAAGCTGATAAAAGGTGAATGTGTTAGGTAAGTGCCATGTTCAAAGGATGGAAAATAAACTTCTGCCAAAAATTCCAACTGACAAATAGATAGAAATACCATGCTTTCTTCCAAATTTTTCCCAATCTGTTTAGGTTTAACAAGTTTGGAAAGAGTAAACTTGATAGTATTTTCATGTTTGGAGAGTTTGAAAAGAGCTTAAATAAGACTCCATGAGTCATATTTGTCATGAATGATGTCTGGGTGTAACAAATATATAATAGTATACCTAACACAATTCCTTTTCTGTATTTGGTCCATTGAGTCCAGATAAAGTGATAAAGCTATGCTCAATAGATGTATGAGTCATTTTGTTATGAGTACGAGGGGAACAAAGTGAACTCGATAGTCTTTGTAAAATTTGACACAAGTTAGACGAAGAAAAATCATGGTATCTTTTTCATATTAGGGAGTGAGAAAAATATAGAAAAATAATGTCTTGGCCTTCTTCGTAGGAGTTTTATGAGCCCAAAGAAGTAAAATCGACATTTTTTAGATTAATGAGCAAGAAAAATACCATAAAAAGAAGGCTCATCTTGGGTGGGAATCTATAGAAAATTCTTATAAAATCACTAAAAACACCATTAGTATATGAAGAACATGTTGCAAATTAGTTACCAAGATTGATAGCAAGAAAAATGAAGAAACACTGCGTAAAAATGCCAAATTAGAGTTTTAGGCATACCTCCAAACATATAACTAGGAGTTAGAACTCCTCATTTGCACAATGCTAACTTATGGAGAGCTATTTGGAGATAAAAATTAGTAGATCTTATTAGATATATTATGAGCAATCCATTCCACCATTTTAGCTCTCTTCATTTCCAGGTAAGAGTTCAGACCCTGAACTTTTCATTGAAGCCTTTTATTTTGATTTTCACTTGTGAAAAATTTGTTTTCAAACAAACCTAGGTCTACTAGCTAGGTAATACCTATTATAAGCCATTTTTTGCAAGGTAAGTCTCGTGTTATAACACGTTGATATGCACTTGGAACTAGTGTCAAGACAACAATGAGAAAAGAAACAAGTTCTCTCACCATCTAGAGTCAGGTAAATGTGATGAACAGTGATCGAAAAGGGTGATTGTGTAGGTGAACACTAAGAAAATGAGTATATGGAGAGAAAGAGTCCATGAACAAGTTTAATTGCAAATTCTTAATGATCTTGCATGTTTGGTAGCTGGAAGGAGATGTGGCTTGTTAAAATATGCTCAAATTGATCTAATCAAGGCCTAAGCAGAGCTCTTGGCCAGAATCTTTCAAATGTGGTGTTATCTCAAAATCAGGCCCTGGAAGGCTGCAGACCAGGAAGACTTCAAGCAACTATTTCAAACCTACTTTAGGCTGAGGCTTAGCCTCCCCAACCAGAGAGGGCTCTCTCAAAGGGTTAATGTTTTTGATTATTTTTAAGATGGCTAACTCTTGTGAAACAAATGTAAAAATATGAATGGTGGAAACACATTTAGCAACTATCCATTGGGCTTATGGAGTCAACATCATTTCAGTGTAACAATGGTATTAACCTTACATAGAAGTCAGGGCATTAAGTATTCAACACATTCAAAACATACTAAAAACATATGGGACCACACAGTCTATGAATGCATACAGGAAGTTAGAGCACTATAAGTGAATTCTAAGTGATTACACATTCATACCACTGCAAATATTAGGAAAAGAATAACACCACACATCTTGAACATCGAATCCCTCCTGAGTCTTGAGAAGTAAAGCCAATCTTGTATTACTAAAACAGATTCTTTACATGAAGCCAAATATCAGAGCTTTTTCAATAGATTTCCAACCCTTGGTACATTGCTCTTTCTTGTATATATAGAGTTCTTTGACAAGGTTGAGATTCCTCCTACAACATGAGGGGAACTCAAATTCTACTTCTTATGACACCTATTCAAATTCTAACTACCTATTAAAAATAACAAACTGCTAACTGGACTTTTTAGAGATCTAAGTCAAATAGGAGTCTAACTCCATATCATGCTAATAATAGCCTTAATTACAATAATTCTTGTTCTTTGACAAGTGGTCTTTTTTTAGTTTGGCTGTGGTGGATGTTCGAAGCTCCATACTGGTCCTCAATTTCCCATCTTCTCCATTTGCCTGAAAAGTAGGGAACTGCCCCTGTTTATCTACCTTTGGTTTTCCTCAAAGATATTCGAATCCAATGAACCATACCCTTCATCTTTGATTATGCAAAATATATCAGAATGCCACGTCCTTGATGTGTTGTCAACCTTTTCCATGTGTGAAGACAAAAACTCCTCCAAGCTGTCTGACATATCATTGACTGTAGTAAATATGATCACTTTATAGCAAAAAGTTTAGGATTGGGTTCGAATATATATTTCCTCCACCTATCTTGACCTTGTTGAAATTTGATACCTTTAGATTATCCTTTGAAGATATTCCTTTTTCAAAATTTTCCCTCGGTCTCTGAAAATATGTTGACTGAGTTTAAATTATGTAGCTTCAGCAGTTTCGTAGCGCGCTACGAAATTGCTGGGTAATTCCAAAACACAGTTTCAACCCAAAATTTTTCTATTTTGAGCCTCTTGATATTTAAACATCCTTTTCAATTGCTCCAAAGCTTTTCAAAACTGAGTGAAAATGTATGATTCTTCAAGAAATATTGTAACAACCATCAAAATTTGAAACATAACCTTACTTGATGTGTGACTTCTTTAAGGAGATTCTTTCTGCTGGCTTAACTGTATCTTTAAGTCTTCAATTTGTTTCTTCATGACTCTGATCCTAGTTCTCAGGTTTGTATTGAACTTTTTGATGAACTGCGCTTCCTTTATTGCAGGGATAGTCCAGCTATGGAATTGAACATTAAAATCAACCACCTCGGGTATTTGAAATGTTTTGTCCTCCCATTGAGCTTGCATTTGGTTAAAATAAGCCTCCTTGATTTCAAATTTCTTGGAAGCTTTCTTCAGTCTAGCAATTTCAAAGTTTTCCAATTCCAACCTCCTTTTCAACTCTTCCACACTATCTTCTTCTTGAAGGGTAACTGTTTTGCTTTTATCTTTTCCTTCATGAGGCTATATTGCCTCCCCTGTTTCATTTGCTCCTGGCAATATCTCCTGTATGTCTTTGAAATTCCTCGTTATGGGTCTTCTTGGCCTAAAGACAAATTTATCAACTGGATCATTGAACTTGAGCTTTTTCGAGGCTTTATTTTTTTTAGCCTTGTATTTTCTTGACTCTATCACATCTGCTTGAACCAAGGGAGACTCTTCAATATCAATTTCCTACAATATGTCATTAAGACTTCCATTTGAAACTAGGGTGTCTTCAGTCACCACTGATTTGCCTTTTTCTTTAGCTACCTGGCTCCTAGTCCTTCTTCTTTGAACTCCTTCACCTCTGCTTAACTCACGTGCACCTTCTTTGACCTGAGCTTTCTCTTTAAGGGACTGTTGGGGTGTATCCTAGATAGTCAGTGGCTGGGTGGATTCTCTTAATTGTTTCCTAGCCTTCAATTTTGAAAACCTCTTGGATCTTATTTCTGCCTGATGACCAGTCATTGTTGGAAGATCTTTTATAGCTTGAGGACTGAGACCGGTCTCATTCTTGAAACTAGACATGAATATGAATGTAGGCCAGTCCCTACCTACTCTCTGGAGTTCATGCAGAACAATCAACTTAAGTAATCCATGGTGAAACAACGAATTCTCACAAGCCTCTTTCCTTAATTGCACCTTATCACACATTTTTCTTAGGCTACGGAATAAGAAGAAAGGTAAATCAATAGATGTCTTCCCTGTGAAATGCAACAGAAGTTTGAAATGATATGAATACACCTTATTGTATCTCCCTTCGCAGGTAAGATACTTTTGTATGCAAGTAAGAAAATTGGCATACGAATCCTTGACATAACTCCTAGGAACAGATTTGTTTAAATCAGAGTTAAAGAACTCGTGCTTCAAAAATTCTTTACATGGGTTCATATTGAATTTGAAATTCTTAAACCAAGTTTCTTGCCCTCTTAGAATCTCTGTAACTGTGGATATTATGTCTGGTGAGACCTCCAGTTCAAGCATACCAACCTTTGAATTCAGTCCTGTGAAATTTAAGGCAAATTCCTTGGTGACCTGTGCATGACCTCCCTAGAGTTTCTTGCAAAAATTCCAGCACCCAGCTTGCTTGAATGCATGCTCAAATTCCCTATTCCTCAAGGTATGTCTAAATCTTCAGGTTCAGTCCTTAAACACCTGCCTGGCTTGTGATTCTTTCTCTCTACAGACCCCTCCATGAATCTCTAGCGGAATGATACGTTTGATGACCGGCTCTGTTTCAATCTTTGATCTCTGCCTTGCTTGATATGTAATGCATTCAAATTGAACGTTTGTAGATTTGTCCCTTATGAATGAATGCAATCATGACTAAGACTATGCATACCTGACTTTTCTTGGATCTTGCAATCCGAGTGTACCAGAGTACCTAGCGACTGTAATGATGGAGATAAGCGGTTAGACCTGATATGTGGAGTGTATAAGCTGACAGTGGATGATGCAACCATAATTGGACTTGAGAGATTTGACATTTGGGAAATATTTGCTGTGAATTGCACGAATCTCCAATTTCGTAGCGTAGTCAGTGTAAAATTTGAATTATGCGCTACGAAATCACCTAAAACATGTTGCGTTGCGAAACTGCTAAAAAGGATTTATGCACTGCGAAATTACCTAAAAAGCTTTATGGAACATAGTAACCTTTGAACAAAACTGACACATGGTTATGAGACCGGTGATGAATGAGAATGCATAGTTGACTCAATACTCCTAAGACTCAGACTCTAAGGAAAACAAAAATCAAACTTAAACTAGCACCAACCCTTACCATCAAACTAATGTGAAAATTTTGGCATTAGAATTCTTAAGTGATAACATGTGGGATGAAAACCAAGGGTTGTTCAAAGTTGGGGATCATGAGCTTAGAATCGAAAAAGATGATATCCACTTCCTCACTAGTTTACCATGTAGAGGTACACAGGAAAACTTTATAAAAGGAAGGGTTATCCTTGAACCACAGGTGATCTGATTCTTGGGTTTTGCACACCAGGCAAACCGAAGGTTAGCAACATAATTCCAATCTATAGGGTGAGAGAGAGACCTTTTAGGTCTATCCTATGGATTATTGTACAATTCGTATGGGCCAAAATATAGTGTGTAGATACTAAGGCCAAGAGGTTTCTAGCATTGGATTGTATACAACCATTGGTATTTTACTGGTGCGAGAATCTTCTGATGCATGTGAAAGTAGAATTGTCAGTAGTTAAGAATAGAGCTAAAAGAGGATTTGGGTATGGTAAATTGATTGTATATTTCTTCCTAGAGAGAGTGTTCGTGATGAAAATTCAAGTGTGTTTGTTGGTAAATGGTCCCAAATAACCAATAGTACAAAGGTGGACTCAATTAATGCCTCGAACAAGAGGGGGATCAATTACACGATATTTTGATGCAAAGTGTTTTGCATGTTTCTGGACACAGATCCCTATGATTGAATATTTTCCATATGCTAGAACGAACTACACAGTGGATTCAAAAGTAGTGTTTCTAGTGAGTACTCAGTGGGGGCTAGTAGGTAAGAAGATAGATAAATGAAGAAAAATGGATTTTTAAATTATGCAATCCGTTTCTTTGGATGTAACAAATTGACATGCTTTTTTGCATGACACAAATGTAGCACAGGTTCGTCTTGCGGGAATTCTTCAATGAGTGAGACACAATGAGCAACTAGTTGGGGATAGAGTATAAGAAGTGGCTGTGCAAGCCACCAAAGAGGGAGATGATCCGCAGAGCCTACAGTGTTGGGTTGTGTTATATTCTTTCCATGACTAGCCCACGTAGTTAACCGAAGGGTGAGAGGGGGGGGGG
>APFE030578728.1:0-29277 GCA_000404065.3 Pinus taeda
ACTGGGTTCCAAAGCTTATAACCCTTTAAACCATCCTTATACCCAATAAATATGCACTTTTCAGATTTACTATCCACTTGGTTCATTTCTCCTTTGGAACATGTACATATGCATCACATCCAAATACCCTCAGATGTGAAAGAGAGGGTTTCTTACCAGTCCATACTTCTTGTGGAGTCTTATCCTCCAACGCTGATGAAGTTGACCTGTTGACCAAGTAACATGCAGTATCCACCGCCTCTGCCCAGAATTCCTGTCCTAACCCGGCACCACTGAGCATGCTTCTTGCCCTTTCCATCAACGTCTTGTTCATTCTTCTGCGACTCCATTTTTCTGAGGTGTATATGGAGTAGTCTTCTGCCGTGCTATACCACACTTATTACAAAATTCTTCAAATTCCTTGCTGCAGAATTCTCCACCATTATCTGTCCCTCAGTACCTTTATCTTCTTCTCTGTCTGATTTTCCACCAGAGCCCTTAAATTCTTTAAAACCTGTCAAAGCTTCAAGATTTCTTCTTAAGGAATATCCATGTATCCTTGGGAAGTCATCTATAAATGATACATAGTACACATACTTACCCAGTGATGAACTTCACAGTCCAAACTCACTTGTGCACAGCTCTAATATTGTTTCGTCTCTTACCACCAAAGGGAAACTCACGATTCTGCTTCCCATATACACAATTTTCAAAGAAATCAAAATCAGAGGCTATTACTCATAGTTTACCATACCTTTACCATGAAGTATTCGAAGGCCCTTCTCTCCAATATGTCAAAGCCTTTGATGCCACAACATGGTCTTCTCTCCAGAGACCACTAGATTTTTGCTCCATTTTCAGGAACCATAGAACTATTGCACCCGTCAACAACAGTGCTACCTTGCAGCTTGTACAGAGTTCCAATCCGAACTCCCCGCATCAATACCAGTGCTCCTCGAACCACCTTGCAGGTATCCTTCTTGAACACTGTCTTTACACCTGCATCATACAACTTGCTTACAGAAATCAGATTTCTGGCCAACGCAGGAATATGCAGAACACCCGGAAGGGTTCTAACCCTTCCACCTTGCAACTTCAACTTTACTTTTCGCGACCAATGGTTCTAGCCTTCCTATCATCTCCTAAGAAGACATCACCACCATCATATTTCTCATACTCGCAGAACCACTCTCGATGGGGAGTGAAGTGAAAGGATGCACCTGAGTCAATCAACCATGCCTCATGATCTACATGTGTACTTGAAGAAGCCAAGTACACATCCCCACCTTCATCTGAGTGGTTTTCGCCTCTGCAGAAGGAGCATCATCAGACCCCTTTCCTTTATCAGGAGCTTTAGATTTACACTCCCTTCTGAAGGCCCTTCCTTTCCGCATTTCCAGCACACCACCTTTGTAGGTTTTCCTGGAGATTTAGATCTCCCTCTAGATTTAGATCTCCCACTCGATGACTTATTTTTGTTTCTGTTCTGGGACCGTCCTCGTACAGACAAGGCATCACCATTCTGGTTGTCCATATTTTTCCATATCATCTCCTCCGTCAGCAAGGCTGAGACTATTTCATCAAACTGCAAAGCAGTTGCATTGCTACCTATTGCAATAACCAGACTATCCCACGAGTCTGGTAGAGAACACAACAAACTGATGCACTTATCTTCATCTGAAATTTTAATATCAACAGATAATAACTGACTACCACAGTATTAAATGCATTCAGATGCTCTTTCACCGAGTCTCCATCTTTCATCCTCAGGTTATACAGCTTTTTCCGCAGGAACAGTTTATTCACCAGAGACTTAGATTGGTACAAAGTCCCTAACTTGTCCCATAAAGCCTTCGCTGTAGCTTCCCCTGATACATTCAACAATACTGAATCTGAGACACACAATCGTATTGTGCTCTTTTCCTTCCGATCCAAATTCTTCCATTCTTCATCGGCCACTCCCGTTGGTTTAGTACTCGGATCTACCGCGATCCACTGATCTTTATCCACCAACAGATCCTCCATCTTGAGTTTCCACAACTCAAAATGCTGACCATTGAACTTCTCAATCTCTATCTTTCCGTTGCTCGCCATCTTCTTTCACCACCAGAATCGATCTCGCAGATCTCCCACTGAACGGGGTCTACCACAGGCCCGAGCGAAACCCCTCAGCAACAAAGGCATCCCCTTGAAGCCAAAACAACTCTAATACCAAATGTAGGTTTTAACCCCGTAAAGAAATTACCTGCATACGAATTCTAAATCACAGGAACAATAAAAATGCGAGAGCATAACACATAAAACACATATACACAGAGATTTCCCACTGGATCTCAAAACCGAGACTACCAGCTTGATTTTTCATTATATTCCTTTCAATATTACAATACATATTTATACATGCGAAGCATCCAATACCATGGACCGAAAAACCATCGATCCAATACCATGGACCGAAAACCATCGCGTCCAAAAAACATGTGCGAAAATCATGCACAAAACCATAGGTGGGTCCGCCCAACCTAACATAGGGTCCAAAACCAAAATTTTACGGGGCGCTGCCCCGGACCCCATAAAGTGGGGTTACGGGTACCCCTCAAACCCCCTGTTAACTATGTGGAAACAATATAACACAACCCAACAATGCTTTCATAGCGTACACAACATGTACACACAAAGCAAAGACCTTGAGCATGAACAGAACATGGTCACAAGCATGACTTAGATACCTAAATGAAAAAGCTTGGATGAAATGAACAAGAAAGGTGGATGCAAAGACTCACACGAGCTTACGGGGTGAACCTAAGTGTGTGTAGTCATCAAGTGAAACTCTTAAGGGAGGCTTCGAAATTGGGTGCAGGTGAAAATTTTGGAGGGTGGTTGTAGCTGCTACAACAAGTTCATATGTGGTACCAAGAAGATGATATGTGCTATCTAGAATAATTCATAAGGAAAGTTAGGGTAAAGAGTCAATATACTACCCCAAATCTGGGTGTTCATATGGCGAGCGCCCCTTCTGACTGACAAATTTAGGAACTCAGAGGGAGTTAGGCGTCACAGTAATCTAACCCAACATTACTCCACGCACCATATTGCCTCGATTTATGAGGACCACCTTGAATTTTCTCTAGGATTCTTAAATTTCCGTGACTTGCACTCCATGTCATGTTGTTCCTTTTCTGGGTGCTTTTTCTTTTGCCTAACACCACCTTTCTTAGCCTCATTGCTACATCCACCAACTCCTGTATTGCAACCATGAGTGGGGAAAGAGGGCATGACCATTTTCCTAGACATGGAGGAGGCATAGGAAGACCCCCCACCACCCTGGATGTGTACTCCATTACAACCATGTTCAACCATGCCATTCTAGAGAGTATCTGTAGGAAATTTGTGGCTATGGAGGAAGAGGAAATGTGCCATGGGCACTCGGCCCTCTGGCCCTATGCAACCTTTTAGCTCGATGGTTGAAATAATGAGTAGATATTAAGGACAAAGCCACTCATTGTATTGTTGAGCTCTGTGTGCTCCTCAACCACTCTTCTACCTCTTTGAAGTGGCTAGCCTATAGGGACTTGGACATTGATTACCCTCCCATGGTCCCCTCCCCGGTCGGGTCTCATGCACACTACCCTCCTGCAAGATCCTTCCCCCCTCCTTCTCATAGAGGTCCCCCACCTCCAGTCACCCCTAATGCTCCTCCTTCTTCCTCGTCCAGGCCTAGCCCTTATGGGTGATACATTTTGGATGAAATCCTAGAGGAGGTCGGTTCGTTGCAGGCTCATGGAACTTTTCAGGTGCATGGTGGCTCCATCTCGGCTTTTTTCTAGATTCATAGCAACTTGCGTCACCAAGCAGCATCTCGAGTAGACCCAGGTTGAATTTTTTCTCCTTTTGATCAATGGACTACATAAGAATGCTTTTCTATCACAATTACCAATGTGATAAAACAATTGTTTCTCAACTTGAGTGTGTTAATTATGAGACTAAGTATCTTTTAAATACTCCTTAATGTGAAACTGCCATTTATCATCAGTCCACGGTCTTTCCCTCCCTTGCCATTTTTCTTGTTCTATATTTTGGAAAAATAATGTGAACTCTGGTTTCCCCCTCCACGGGTAGAGAACTCTTTTCTTATCTCTTTGGTTTCCTCACTCTGAGGCAAAGATGAAACTCATGGATGTACATATTGTAAATTTGGTTTAGTTCATATAATTTAGACATGCTTACTTACAAAAAGAAAGAAGATACAATATATTAGTGTTGTATTCCCGCCCCGGGCTACTTTGGACTGTAATTCTGAGTGGTTTGGTGTTTTTATTTTCTTTTTCATGTCTTCATTGTTCAAGATCAACCAAAAACTTAGGTTTGGCTACTTTGGACTGTAATTCTGAGTGGTTTGGTTTTTTTTCTTTGCTTCGTCATGGCTTCATTGTTCAAGGTCAACCAACAACTTAGCTTTGTGAAGACTATGGCTATTTAGACCCTTTCAAATAGTGATATTGTTCTCTTCCAAAGTTTAATGCTTTTGAATGCAAGTCTATAGTTATGGACTTGAGAATAGGGCTACATATAGTGCCTATAACTATGATCCAACTAAAAATGTGTTTGGTCTTGAGAGGATGGCTTTATTGAATGTTCAGTCTCTTAAAAATAGGCTTAAGACACATCTGCTTACTTTTGAATAGGAATGTGCTTTTCTAAAAATGATAAGGTCTTGGATTTATGCCTAAAACTTGGATTTTTACTTTCTCTAGAATCTCAGCCTAGGAGAAAGTACTTGGCACCACACGTTGGCACTATCTTGGCATCGTATGAGGGTATGGTATTGCCGCCACATGATGGCACCGTCTTGCATGATGGTATGGTATTGCCACCACACGATGGCATCGTCTTGGCATCACACAAGACCATGACCTTCGCACCACGTGATGGCATGGTCTAGCACACTACATACAATCTCAGTCACACAATTTTAGTTCCTGGCGTTACATCTATATGACAGTCTACTTATCATACATCACATTTAGATTACAGTCTTGGCATCACACTGTTCCTCTTCATATATAGTCTCGTCTCCATTATCGGCAGTGTTGTTCTAGGAATTGATGTATTATGGTATATTCCTTGTTGTGTATATGCCACCTCTATTATGCGACCTCATTTTATGGTATAATTGGAAGGCATCATAATATATATATAATTAATATATATATATATATATAATATATATATATATATATTATATGATGATATCATTGTAACACAATACAACATCATTCAATTATATAGTCTATTATATTGATATGATATTAGCACAATGTGATTTACACATTGTAGTTCAGTATTGTCATGACATTGCACATGTGTCCGACACAGTAGTATGACACCATGTTTGATTTAATACAACATTGTTCAACTATACAGTCTATTATATTGATATGATATTAACATGACATGATTTAGACATTGTAGTTTTGTATTGGTATCACATTGCCCATGTGTGCAACACAGTAGCATGGCACCATGTTTGATTTATTCATTATCATTTAGTATGCAACATAGTAGTATGGCACCATGTAGCAAAGGTATCCATGCTATAATTTCTAAAACCTCAAACCCTAGTGACAATATTGGCATGACAGAGATGATGATATTACAATAATGACAGTTCAAATGTGTTAGTGGTTTTAGTGTTTCTATGGCCAGTGTAAAGATGTAACAAGTGTTTCTATATGTGAATGCTTTTCTTCTTATGTTCCTTTTATTTCCATTGTATTGTTATTTTTATTTCTATATAATTGCACATAATGTTATAATCGTGAAATTTTGATCCATTATCATTATTATTATGATGTGTTTATCACCAAGATAACGCTAGTAAAGAAAATCACAATGCAAACAAGAACACCAAAAGTAGGCTCCATGCCACAGAAAAACCCCTGCATAGGGGAAAAACCAAAAGCCTCTCTTATTTTAGAAATTCAAGGAAAACTTCCAAGACCTTTGATCAAGGCAACTCACGAAGTGATAGACAAGCCACCCAAACAACAATGCTTCTTTCTTTAACTCGATCTGTTGCTCTTCTTTGGCTCAAAATCTGAATAAAGATAGCTTCTTTCCCAAGTATGTGAGCTTTTAAAACAAAGAATTAATGACCAGGTAAAACAAACATACTTTTCGTCCTTTCATGTCTATCCTTCTCTTCTTTCTCACTCTAAATTTTTCTCAGACTTATTGAAGAGTGTGCATTGCTTATCTATCTCCAATGAGGTCAAATACCTCTCCTTTATATAATATTTTGGTGAGGTCCAAGGGCCTCTTGTGGGGCCAACTTGATGGGTTGGAAGACCCATCACTTGGTAGCCTATAGATCTCATTTGTACATTTAAAATATTTATTTTACATAAATTCAAGAGCTCTTCATGGGATTTTACATCATGACCTTGACTTTGACCTTGTCACAACCCTAGAGCGCATAAATGGATGCTAAACCTAAGATAAAATGGGTTCATTACCTGTTCCAAAACCAAGCAACAATAATCATTGGTATAGTAAAAGGCTCATCAAATCCCATGGGAATAATATTTATCTTGTGGTAGGAAAGGATATTTCTCTTTATCAAGTTGAGGAATTTCTCAAAAAAGCATCAGTCAGTAAGTTCTTCAATTGATGTGTCTTCCAGATACCTTTTCCAAAACATGTTGCTTTTAGGATCTTCCATCGGTTCTTGCTTGTAGGTGACATCTATCAACCCAACCAGATGTTATTCAAAAATCAAAATGAACATAAAATCAAAGTTACCTTTTATGATGTCCTTTCATCATGACATCTACTTCTTGCACTATCAACATCCGACACATTCACATCTCGAAGACTTTCAATGTCAAGGGTCTTCTTCTTTTATCAAGGTATTCATACCTTTCCTCATGGAGATATCCTAGCCAATTCTTTTAAATCATAATATGTGTTAATTTTTGAAACTAAGGTAAAATTACACCTTGCACAACTCATATGACTGAGATGATGATTGCATTAAATTCCTCTTTTCGAGAGGACCAAATTCAACCTAAAAATCACCATACTTGGACCAACGGAAGTTGATTTTTGAATTATTTTATCCACTCATGTATAATAATGGAATAGGCTAGCCATGTGCACATGTATTGGATAGTTCGGCCTCAACCCCAAGTGGACCAGGCTCCTGGAAGCATATAAATAGAAGATACTTGAAGCTCATTTATACACATTGATCAAGCCATATTATACTCCCTTATTTTTCCTTGGTTCACACATATCTGATGGAGGAAGTTTGCACAAGAGTTCGAAATTATAGGGGTGAAGCTTGCAAATATTTGGGGCTTCTACTTCTCAAACGCATGCACGTAGTTGAGATTTTTCATCCTTGGACGCACACACATAGTGTCGAAGGGAGCATCCAAGAAGTCTAAGATGCTCACATAGAAGCCTGAAGACAACGTCTAGGGTTTCATAAGTAGAACAGATGGTATTGGTCCCAGGACACTTGCAAAGAGTGGTCAAGGGAGTGTCAGGGCAGTCCCAGATGCACACATAGTAAATGGAAGAGAGCATATAGGGGTTTGGAGCAATTTTACGTGATTTTGACCCCAGAAGCATGCATACATTCTTTATAGGAGCATTTAGATTAGACACATATGCCCTCACACAACGGCTAAGGGAGTTTCCTAGAAGTTTCAGACACATGTATTTTGCCTTGCTGGGAGAATCCAAGGTTTTGAACTAGGGTTTGACAGTGGCCTTTAGATGGCTTCAGTGGTCTGATGGATCAATGGTTTATCTCTATTGTTTTGCAGCTCTTCAATCTATTTCTGTTATGAAAACCTCTACTACAAGATTATGTATTGGGTTCATTGTACTCTATGCTGAAAACTTTTTATGATGATCTAATAAAGAAGAAGATTTGAAATGGTTTCCCCCTTATGGGGTTTTCCCCTAGTCTTGGACCAATCTACTATCTCTTATGGTTGTGTTGTTGTCTTATTTTTCATTGCATATATTTTTCTATATTCATTTACAATTTATGATTGGTTACATTGCTAATAAGTGGATGCATTATTAAATGAAGAAGTCAATTGGGCTAAAGTAATTGATAAAAAATAGAAAAATCTGAAAAATTAACATGGTATCACAGCAGAGGTGAAGGACAAGCTCAAAAGAAGACAATCATTAAATCCCTCATCATTAGAAAGAATATTGTCTCGTTAAGGTCAAAATGTCTTCCTCTACCTTCAAGGATCATGAAAATTTGGGTGACGCATAAAACTTTGCTGAATGAAAAGCTTGCTGAATGGAAAGCTAGGTTGTATATCATAACTGACAACAATTATGTGCTAGAATACATTCAAGGAAGGATGCCCGAGCCTCCAGAAAATTATTCTGCTTCCCTCAAAAATAGGTATAAGAAAGGTGCGTCCAAAGAAAAGTAAATTATAAATTATGGTCTACAAGATCATTTACTTACATATATTTGGAATTTAAGAAATTATAAACACATGTATGGCAATATAGCCGACATGTATGAAATCAAAAATTTGAATGAGATCATCACCTTGAAAGCTCAACTCAAGGAAACTAAGACGAACAAAGGAGAAGATGTTCAATCATACATTATGAGGATATCTCACCTTAGAGATCAATTATAGAGAGTTTGAGAAAATGTGTATGACAGGGAACTAGTAGTTGTGACTCTTAGAGGTCTCCCTCCTATTTGGGAAACCTTCATTACTACAATAAGTGACAACAATGTCCTTTCGTCATTTGATGAGATTGTTGGGAAGCTTACCCAAGAAGAATCGAGGATGATAGCAAGAGGAAGGATTCAAAAACATGATGAGGGAGAGCCCACTGCATATATCACTCATGAAAAAAAGGAAGGGAAAAGGAGGTCCATCAAGGGAGCATACTTCTAAAAATACAAAAGGAAGGAATGATAGATCTTTATCTCATATTGAATGCTATAATTTCCACAAGAAAGGTCATTATGCTCCAGATTTTCCGAGAAAAGAAAAAGTCCATGTTGCAAAACCAAAAGCAATAATAATAATAAAAGAAGAAAAGATAACCAAAGGAATAACCATGATAGAAGATACAAAATAAGAAGAAGAGATTCCTCAACCGACTGTGAAGAAGATCATCCTCCTCAAAATAAGTCAAGAGTTCCTATGTGTGAAAGTAATGTTGTAAATAAATCTAAATACATTCTTATTTACGCCCTTACTAGTTCTTCTCCACCAGATTCATGGGATAGTTGGTTGGCTTATAGTGGGGCCACTCAATGTTTCTCTGGATACAATGAAGTCCTCTATAATCTAGTAAAGAGGGAGACTAAGCTGAAGATAATTTTTGGAGACAACTCCACTCATCCTGTGAATGGTTTTGGGTCTGTCAAACTTTAGATGAATTCTAGGGAATCAGTGTTGTTGCATGATGTTATGTATGTGCCAGGATTAATGAAGAATTTGGTATATATATCCGCATTCGAAGATAATGGGATGCGGGTTGCATTCATCAAAGGGAAATTTTTGAATTGGTATATTGATTCACCTCTGAGAGATGCATTCAAATTAGGATCAATATTTGAAGGACTCTATAGAGTCACTAGAAGGCCACTTCTAGCATTGGATCATAATAGCAATCATCTGAGCGAGTTGTGGCACTACATAATGGCTCATCTACACTATGATGTTATTCCTAAATTGAAGAAATTGGTCTCAGGTATTCCCGATGTTCAATCCCATCATGTTGGAGTTTTCCCAGGTTGTATGAGTGGAAATAAATCAAGGGGACTATTACCCTCTAGTGAGAACAAGACAAATGACATCCTCCATCTCATTCATACTGATATATGTGGTTTGATGCCTATGCATTCTATTTGTGGTCATCTCTACTACATCACCTTCATTGGTGACTTCTCAAGAAAGAGTTGAGTGTACTACCTTAAGCACAAGGATGAAGCCTTTAAAATGTTCAAGGAATTCAAAGCCTTGATTGAAAATCAAATAGGGAAGAGAATCAAAGTATTCAGGTCTGATAATGGAGGGAAATAAATGTCAAATGAATTCATAGCATTTTGCAAGAAATAAGGCATCAAGAAGGAAACAATTATGCCATATACTCCTAAACATAATGGTATAGCTGAAAGGAGGAACGAGTCTATATTAGAAGCTTCCCATGCCATGCTCGATGATCAAAAGGTGCCAAAATTCCTTTGGGCAGAAGCCACACATGCTATTGTATATGTTCAAAACAGGGTGCCTCATAAAGCATTATAAAACATGACCCCCGAAGAAATATTCACACGTGTTAATCCCAATATTAGCCATCTTCATGTATTTGGATGCCTCCTATATTTTCATGCGTCGAAGAACAAAATGAAAAATTTGGAAGCTATAGGAAGAAAAGGTATGTTTTTGGGTTATTATGAAAATTCTAAAGCATATAAAATATATATTCTTGGTCAAAGGAAGGTCAAAATTAGAAGGTACATAACATTCGATAAGATGCAGCTCTTGGAAAAGCAAGAGACCTTTCTCCGCCTCCTCCTCCCAAGCAAGAGAATGATAAATGGGGTATTCCACATGGTCCTTTCATGCTCGAGTTTGATATTTTAAATGATACCATGGAGCCTATGAATACTTTAGATGCTCCTCCAAGTTTTCCTCCTACTAGGAAGGGACCACTTTGGCTTCGTGATACTCTATAGAATGTTGAAAGAAATGTTCCCATTCATAGATCTTTTAGAGAAAGGAAGAAACCATGCATGTATTAGGGATATGTTGCAGCCATGATCACTATGATTCAAGCCAAACCATTCTCATTCAAAGAAGCTATAAAATAATGAGTTTGGAAGGATTCTATGGTCAAGGAATATGAATCGATTGTGAAAAATGATGTATGGGATGTTGTAGAAAGATTGAATGGGAAGTCTGTCATGGCTTCAAAGTGGTTATTCAAGATCAAATAGGGAATTGATGGCAGCATTGAGAAATACAAAGGAAGTTTTGTAGCTCAAGGATTCTCTCAGAAAGAGGGAGAATATTATGATGACATATTTTCTCCTGTGGCTTGATATACAACAATATGTTCAATAGTTTCCCTTGATTCTAGCAAGGATGAACTCTTCATCAGATGGATGTAAAGACCACATTCCTTCATGGCATGTTACATGCATACGTATATTTTGAAAAACAATAGAGATTTAAAGTGGAAGGTTGAAGGACACATGTTTGTAGGTTGAAGAAGGCGTTGTATGATTTGAAGAAAGCTCCTTGAGCTTGGTATGCACACATTGGAAATTAATGAAGATGAGATTCAAAAGAAGCAATGCCAGTCCCAAACTATACTTCAAGGTATTCCAAAGTATGCCACTAATTTATTTTTATATGTTGACAATCTATTCTTGGAAGGAAGTGATCCTCTTATGATCGAATGTAAGAGGGAGCTAGCCTCCAAATTCAAGATGAAGGGACTTGGACTCATGCACTATTTTCTAGGCCTTAAGGTGTGGCAAAGGCCCAGTGAGATTTTCCTTTCACAGGGAAAATACATTGTGAAGATTCTAGAAAGATTTGGAATGACTGAATGAAAATCCATGGCTACACGGATCGAAATGAACTTTAAGAAATTATGTGGAGAAGCTGCAGGACCCGATTTGGAAAATCCATTAGAGTATAGACAAATAATTAAGGCTTTGATGTTCCTTGTGAACTCCCGTCCAGACATATGCTATGTAGTAAACATATTGAGTCAATTCATGACAGAGCCCCTCCATGCACATTGGATCACTTCCAAACACGTATTGAGATATTTGCATGGGTCGATCACACTTGGTCTAAGATACTCTACCAAAGATGTTCAACTTCATGGATACACTAATGTTGATTGGGCAGGAAATGTTATCAATAGAAAGAGTAAACCTGTATGTTTCTTTAGCTTTGGATCTTCCATGATATCCTTGATGAGTAAGAAACAAAGTCTGTAGCTTTGAGCACCGCCAAAGTAGAATACATTTCCACTAGCATGGCTAGCTCCAAAGTAGTTTGGTTAAGGAAGTTCTTTGGAGAGCTCTTTGAGCATGTCTTAGAAACTACAATGATATATTGTGACAATAAGAGTGGGATCCATTTGGCAGAGAGTCTCGTGTTTCATGACAAGTCCAAGAAAATTAAGATTCGATATCACTTTATTCGAGACATGGTGCAAAGAGGAGCTTTTAGACTCCATCACATATCGACAAATGAGAAGATTACAGATATTCTCACCAAGGCATTGCTGAAGGGAAGTTCTTGGTATTCAAAGAGAAGCTTGGAATGATGGATGTGGCCCCTCTGGATAAGGGTCAATGCTGAATGGGGACACTGAGCCAACTCTTCCTACCTTGTTTGAGCTCCTAGGGTGAGAATTGAGATAGAGGTCCCCTGGGGTTGAGGGATATTTGGACAATAGGGTACTACCCTATCTGTTACATATAGGGTTGGAGATGTTATTCCCTTATCATCATAGGGTCAAAGATGCTTCTCCCCTATCTGGTCTTTGTAGCATATACCCTAGTTGGCATCATACCCTCAAGCAATTCTTGTTGGGTATACCGATTCCTATTTGGTCAATGGGTTGAGAGTGTACTTAGGGTGTACAACCCAAGTCGATTATGATGCAGATTTTCTACCACATGACTATTGAGGGCCATTAATGGGAAGATCAGTAGGAAATAGGATTGGGTTGAGACTTTCTCGCCTTTTAAGATTCTAGGTTGAGAATGAGCTCCCCAATGAGAGTCCAGGGTCGAAGATGTGCTCCCCTATATGATTAAGTTATTGTATTTCTTGGTATGGGTGGAAGATTTTTCTCCTTGATTCTTCTTCTTTTATATCCAAGAAAGTTTAAGCAAATAGCACTGAGCAGAGACAACCAAAGCATGATGACAACTTTAAAGGATGATGGATGATCAACATACAATTATTGGTAGGTGAAATTCTTTCTAGTTGAGAGGGAGTGTTAATTTTTTCAACTAAAGTTAAATTCCACCTTGGACATATCATATGACTGAGATTATGATTTCATTAAATTCCTCTTTTCAGGAGGACCAAGGTAGACCTAAAGATCACCCTATTTGGACTAGCGGAAGTTGGTTTTTGAATTATTTTATCCACTCATGTATAATGGAATAGGTCGACCCTAAGCACATGTAAAATTGGATAGGTCATCCTCGACCCCAGGAGGACCCACTTGGAAGCCTATAAATAGAAGACACCTCAGGATCATTAATACACATTGATCAATCCATCTTCTACTCTCTTCTTTTGTCTTGGTTCACATAGGTCTGGCGGAGGAAGTTCACACAAGGGTCCAAAATTACAGGGGTGAAGCTCGCAGAGATCTAGCGTTTTTTTTTTGTCATAAGCACGCATGTTGGACCCCGTTTTTGTCTCTACTCATACACTTTTCATACTACTTTTTGCCCTGTTTTAACCTACAATCGACCTCTTTTCATGTCTTTTGACCTCCTTGTGCCTGGACTATACTCAATTCTTATCCAAGGTAAAAGCATTACAAATGGTGTTGTTTTAGCTATTTTGATAAACACTATTGGGAAGTTGAATGTGTGCTTGTTTGTTTACTAGTCATTATGGGTGATAGATGTGAGTTTCTCTCACAGGGACCTAGGACTTCAACATCAAAAGAAAAATTTGCACTCAGAAAAGGAACTACACTTAAGGCAACAATCTAGAATTGCACTCTAGGAAATTGCACTTGAAGATTTGCACTTAAGGATGGGCACGATGGTCAACATGACCTCATTGAATTAAATGATGCATAGCCAGATTTAATCCTCCACAATAAAATTTGGTATTATCATTTAAAACTTGTATGGAAAATTGTTGGGTGCTAATCCTAGATTAGAATGGAAATCCGATTGACATCTCCATGATCTGATTTTTACTAAATTTTAATATGTAGAATGGATTATAAATCATGTAGAAACAATGTAGAATTGGATACAAGCATACGGATTCAAGCTCTTTTCTTATTTTTCTATGGATTTTATCGAATGGATATTATCTTGGCTTTGGTTTTGCATTGAAGGAGAAATTGTGTTTACAAGAGCTGTAAATGTTTAATATAGTCATCTGATTCTCTCCATTTTGCTGTAAGTTTCATATCTGATAGTGGCAAGGGCCTGCCACCACTGGGAAATTTAATTCCATAGCTAGCAGTTGATTTTATTGCTTTAAGTTTAATTTATTCCTCTGAATTGTTCTGAAAAGAGTTTAAATTTAATTTCCAGCGTTTGATTGATTTGTTTCTAGAGCTCCGAATTCATTTTTCTTACCTAACATCATTCTGGAATTTGTGACATGTTTTGTTTTGGTTTCTGAGTGAGTTAGTTTTCATAAGATTGGATTTGGTTGGATGGAAAATAAGTAGATTAATTAATATTTACAGTTGATTGGATTGCACAGTTCTTTACAAGTTGATCTCATACAAAAACACATTTATTTAATTTCTCTTAGGCATTCTCTATTTTCAAAGTGATTCAACGGTGAATGTAGTAGCCTCTATTCATTGCATCTCCAACCCAACACATTGATTCTTTACTTCTGATTTAAAATGTCTTTCCTAGCCTCTGCGTGATCACTCTATTTCTTGCTACATAGCAGCGTTGCCCAATCATAGGCACAACCCAAGTCACAAGCCTGAATTACACAACAAGTGCATTGCACAATGATCATCTCAATTCCTCCATAAAAGTCCGATTATAGATACTGATCCGAATTCGAGAAATACTGAATGAATTTTGTGTGTGAGGTTCGTACAACAAGAGGATTAGAGTCACATTGTGGAATATCGACTAATCATTCTCATTAAATCATTAAAACTTAGCATAAAATCCCAAAACTGGCAATTGAACTTGGTTTCATAATAATTGAGTTGCTGAGATAGCTAATCCCACTTTCAATTTTCCATTTATAACTTTCATAGCACGTGTTAAGCCTTAACAAAATCAATTTATAGAACAAAATTTAAGAATAATTAGTTACTAGAGGATCGTTTCTTTCTTTGATTGACTGGATCAGGTAGAAGATTGCTTTTAACTCAAATTTCTATTATTTTGGAAACGGAGTATAGGTTTGGAGTGTCATAAGTGAATCTATTTGTAAACAAAATTTCATTGGGTTGATAAGGAGAGTTGGTATCTCATTTAGTTTTCCTTTCATGACGATTGAATACTAGAAGATTGTATTTTGTTAAGTAAGGGTTTGATAGAAGATTGATTCTAAAAGTTAAATTGAGTGATTAAGATTTGAGTGTAATTCCTTTTGCTTTGTTTTGAGTGCTTGAGTGCAATAATATAGCCTATAATTTGATAAATCTAGATAATCTTGGTTGAAATCGTAGTTTCCAGCTTCAGGTAATTTTCATTAGCATTGCCTTAGCATAACGTGTGCTTGTTAGATTTCGAAGTAGTTAAGGTTACAATCATCTATGTGATTTACCTTTTTCATTAAGAAGACAAGAGTGTTGGTTTGCTGAAATCTTTTGTAGTTTTGCTTGAACTTAGTTTGAGATAAGATTCATGTTAAATGCAACTGTAAGATAGCCTCTTAATTACATTTTTGTGTGTCTTATAGCAATTCATAGTTGCCTTATTTTCTTTTCATTCTTGACAATAGAATTAGGGTTTGATATTTGAGCTTGTTCCTAAAGTTATTACAGATTAGGTAATATGTATGAGGATTAGTTGAGTGTGAGAGATCAAGTTGTTTGGTTAAGTATATGAGACAAAGTATCCAGATTAGTTCCTAATATAAAGATATTTTACTTGTTGTCAAGACAATGGAATTAATGTGAAGCATTTCTCATTCTAGGGTTTGAATCAAAGAATAGTTATTGAGTGCAAGATTGATTGCTTAATTTAAAATTGAATTACCATTGCAAGTAGATTGTATCTTTTAATTCTTTCAAGGTTAAATTGTAAAAGCTAGAAATTAGGGTTTGGATTTTGAATGTAACTTTAAACTGTTGAGTTGATGTGTGGAGTCTGTTTAATTAGGAATTCTCTTTCATAGTTTATCAAAATGGAATCTGCGGTAAAGAATTAATTCTTCACTTGAGTCTAGATTTAAGTTCAAGAATAGAATAGGTTAAGTTTATAGAGATATCGAAGTCTTTAAGTTGAATTTGATTATTGATTCTTCTTGTGTTAGCAAGATGAATTGATTTCCTTTTTGAGTTGTGTGTTTACAAGCATTTGTGTGTTCCATTACTTAGCTGATTATTATAAAGGAAACATTAAATATCTGACCAAGAAATGAATGTAGAAATCATAGTACAACTCGTGTTTACGATCCCATATTGACATATAGACGCAGGAGAATTAATACACCTATTAAATCTCTCAACATTTTGGTGTCGTTGTTGGGGAAGTTGTAATTTCTTATTTAGGTAACTATTATTATTAGAGTTTCAGGATCTTGCAGAACTGTCAGAGGGTAGAGAGTGTACGATAAGATGTGAGGGAAGAGCCACGCATCCACTTTTGTGGGGTTTCTCCAAAGTCTGACCAATCACTTCTTGTTCTCGAGTTTCTATTTCCTTTATCTCTATGCGTAGGAGTACAGGTAGACCTAGAGACAATACAGGTAGATTTATTTCTAGTTCTAAATTTCCTGTAACTTTTGGATCAATTAATATACTTTTTATTAATGCTACTAATTGTTATGTAGGACTGAGACAAGAAGGAGGAAGTGTTGATACCAACTTGATTTCGGATCAAGAATTCTTAGATCAAGGAGAAAATACCATTCGACAGGTTGTCTTTAACAACTCTGAAGGGATCGAGGTAGAAGAACCAGGTGAACTGCAAGACAATGTGGATGAGAAATCAACCAACATCAACCGTGTTGTAGTACTTCCTGTTCACACTATAATAAGAAAACCTCTTCGGGTGCCAGTCATAGATATGGACCACCATGACAGGGAGAACAGAAACAATGAAGACCACCATGAAGAGGGAGAAGGCCCTCGATGCAATGTTCACTTCTTTGGAGGGAATAACCCGGAAGGCCCAAGAGGAGGACTAGAGGAAGATGACAAAGAGACTACCTTCAGATTCCCTATCCTAGATGTGACTCACAACATCAACATGAAAAACATCAAAATGGCATCTCTTCTGCTATTCTACGATAAATCATCTAAAGATCCCGATGCATTTATTTTTGAATTCACTATTTTATGTTACAGTTATAATTACTATGAGGATGCACATAATTTTTTTTTTTTTTTTGCCACTTTAAAATGTGCAGCCCTTAGATGGTTCATGAGTCTAGGGGAACACACTATATACTCATGGGATGACATGAAATTAGTCTTCCTTAAAAAGTATCAATATTTTTGTAAGAGTAGGGACATCAATGATATCCTTAGGATGCAACAAATAGAAGATGAAAACATAGAGGAGTATCTTGAACGATTCCTATACAATTTTCATAAATCTCGTGGGTCAAACTTAAACGAAAAGACTATCAAAACTGTGTTCCTAAAAGGGCTGAGGGATGACTTCATTGAAACATTAAACCTTCTTAGTGGTGGGGACATCTATAAGAAGCCATTTGCTAAAGTTGTTGAGCTCTGTCATACCTATTCTAGGAGCCAAGCTAAAGTAGGCAAAATGTTTCGTAAAATTAAAGATAATTCCAAAGACTATGTGACAAAGAAAACCGTGGCTAATGTTGTTATGAGAGTTGAACTGGGAAACATATTAGAAAACTTTAAAACTGATATACTCAACACAATCAGTGACTAGCTAGACACTGTGAAAAAACAAAAACAAGAGGTCAAAAAAGTAGCCATGGTAGTCTTTTGTTCCTAGTGTAGGTGCAAACATGCAGATAGGGAATGCCATTTAAATGCCATTGAGATTTGTGGAATCTGCACTCTAGAACACCCGACCGAGAAGTGTGCATCACTTCCCGACCTACAAGCTATCTAAAAAGGGAACGCTGAAGCCATTGACCAATCTCAAGCCACCAAAAGACTCATCTCGAGAGTCCAGAATCATAATATTTTTCCAGATCCAAATTCCCAAGGTTATGGTCAGAATCAACCTTGGACCTTCCAAGCATCTTACCCTCCTTGGGCTACTCTGCAACCACAAAACACTACCTGGAGTCAGAATTTGAGGACAAACCCCTATACCAACACCTATCAACCCAAACCCAATTCTATGCTCCTTACCCAAACATGTCAAGTACCTCATATAATCTGACCATGAAATCCTATTAGCAAGGGTATAACCCCAACATGTATCAACAACCCATGCTGCTACCACCTCCTTTGCATCAGTTGTTACCTGCACCTACTAATCCATCATCTTCGTAGGCACTTGCTACCTTGAACCAACCCCGACCTACACTATTGCCTGCACAACTGGTACCTAACCCAAGTCATAATAGGCTACCTCAACCTGTGCAAAACATTGATATCTAGCCTTTTCCTACATACATGATCATTGCCATTCCTATGAATGAAATCCAATTACGATCAGGAAAGACAGTTAACAAACGAAAATCAGCTGTTGTTATCCAAGAAGAGGTGCCCTCCACATCATCTGAAAACCATCTGCAAAATGAAAAATAACAACAACCACAGAAAGAAGAATCAAACGAACCACCATACCCAGAAAGACTTATTGTAAAGAAAGAAGAGATCTTGCTTGAATGTGATTTGGAAAATGAACTAAGAAATGTCTACATTAAAATTCCACTTTTACAAGCAATTAGAGACATTCCCATTTACACTAAAATTCTCAAAGATCTCGGCATTAAGAAACCGAGGAGAAAGGGGCATAAGAATCAAAATGTTAAAATCACAAGCCATATGTCCACTATGATTACTGACTTGCCTCCAAAGTACAATGACCCTGGGAATCCCATTGTCACCATTGAGATAAATAGAGTACTTCTGCCAAATAACCTCGTGGATTTAGGATCAGCAATAAATGCAATGACCTATGAAACAATGACATCGTTACAATTGCTTGGACATAAATACACCCCTATCCTTTTAGAAATGGTAGACAAATTTGCTGTCAAACCAATGGGAACCTTGGAAGACATAGTAGTCACTATTGCCTCTTGGCAATATCCCATAGATTTCATGGTCATTTCTCCAAAAACCTCCAGGCCTTGACATCCCTGTGGTTCTAGGATGACCATGGCTGGCAATTGTTGATGCCGTGATAGGATGTAGAAATAGAGAAATGATTATTTCTAATGGTCACCACAACCAAACTTTATCTATTTCCCCCTTGCCCAGACAACTGCTAAAGTATCGTTATGGCTCAAAAACCCATATGGAGATGAAGGCTGTATGTTTCCGTTGTTGTCATTAAATGAGTCTAGAGGTCTCCAGGAGCATTCTGACGAACATGTTTTGTAGCAATTTTTAGCTGATAGCACTTGTATCGATTATCCCATCTCTTTTAATAGTTTTCAGCATGTGTTTAGTGATGGGTTTTAGGAAACCTGCCATCCAATTGTCTTTGCCTCTTTTGCAACCATGGAGGAAAGCCATGAACCCACCACAGAACCTGTAGAAATTTTTGAAGGAAATATCTTACATATCGATACAGAATTGACTGCAGAAAAAAGACAACAGTTGATGAGTATGATTCGCGAACAAGCTGGAGTTTTCACTTGGGATTACTTGGACATGAGGGGCATACATCCAAAAACCTACATTCCCCATATCTATACAAATGAAGAAATGAGACTTGTTTGACAACCACAAAGGCATATGAACCCAACATTAAAAGACATTGTTAAAGATGAGCTTAAGAAACTTTTGGCTGTAGATTTCATTTACCCCATTTCTGATAGTAGGTGGGTGTCATATTTGGTAGTGGTTCCAAAGAAGAATGGAAAGTGGCGTATCTAAGTCGACTATAGAGAATTAAACATGGCCACATTGTGTGACTATTTTCCACTGCCCTTCATTGATCAAGTCCTCGACACACTTTTAGGTAAGAAATATTTTTCTTTTCTAGATGGGTACAACGGTAACAATCAAATACAAATTGTTGAAGAGGACCAATAGAAGACTATCTTTACATGCCCATGGGGTACTTATGCATATAGAGTCCTTCCATTTTGTCTTTGTAACGCCCCCGCCACTTTTCAGAGAGCTGTACTTGCCATTTTCTCGGATTTGATCCATGACTGTGTTGAGGTCTATATGGATGACTTCACAGTTTATGGAGATGACTTTTCACAAGCTTTGGCAAATCTAGAGAAAGTATTGATTTGTTGTCAAGAAGCTGATATAGCCCTTAGTAGTGATAAATGTAAGATGATGCAAACTAAGGGAGTTTGTTTTAGGCCATCATGTGTCATTAGAAGGATTTCAAGTTGATCCAACAAAAATCGAGGTAATTTCACGTATCCCTATTCCTAGCTTGCAAAAGGAGGTAAGAAGTTTTTTAGGGCACGCAGGATATTATTGACGATTTATTGAGAATTTCTCTACAATTGCAACACCATTATTTAAATTGTTAACTAAAGATGTGGACTTCGTATGGAATGTTGATTGTCAATAGGCTTTTCAAGTACTAAAGGAAGAGTTGTCCATTGCTCTGGTACTGAGAGGGCCAAATTGGTCCTGACCTTTTCATATTTGTACAGATGCTTTAGATACTACACTGGGAGTGGTCTTGGGACAAAGGAAGGATAATTTTCCCTATGCTATTTATTTCGTCAGCAAAAATCTTTCTCTCGCTCAATAAAATTATACGGTTACTAAAAAATAATTGTTAGTAGTTTTGCATGCTATAGGAAAATTTAGGCATTATATTACCGGTTGTGAGACATTTTTCCATACCGATCATTCTGCTGTTAGATTTTTAATGAATAAACCTATTATTAACAGTAGGATAACTATATGGTTGTTTCTTTTACAAGAATTCAATATAACTGTAATTGATAGGCAATTAACTTCTTATCTCGTTTAAACATTGCGCAGGCAAGCATGCCAGCGCCAGTGCTTGATGAATTTCCAGATGAAGCATTATTTTCCATTTATACTATTACTCAGTTCATGGATGTTACCAATTATCTGGTATCAGGAAAACTACCTCAAAACATGTCAGCCCAAGAAAAGCACAATATAGTGCAGCGTAGTGCTAATTTCTCTTGGATCGAAGGGGATCTATTTTATACCGGGTCAGACTTGATTATGAGGCAGTGTGTGTGGGAAGATGAAATGTATGATGTACTGAGATCCAATCACATTGAGCCTTGTGGTGGCCATTTTGTAGATAAAAGGATTGCATACAAAGTTCTTCACACTGGATACTATTGGTGTTGGCTTGAGGGGGCTTGACCCAAGTTCAACATTATTTAGCCAAACAAATCCCTACACTATTGGCCCTTTCGGCATCAACTCACAGAGTGTGGACCAAACTCTCACCTAAAGTAGTATGGGGGGATGTTGGAACCAAGTTTCCACACCCTGAGATGGTTGTGATGTCGTTTGATCTCTTCTATCCCTGCCTTCACACAGGTGATCTCACTGTAGGGCTTGTAAGATAAACTCTCTATTCCGGCCTTAGATACCTTCACTAAAGTATACGATCAACCTTTGCGTAGCCCTAACTTAAGGCTCAGGTGTAGATTCCTCAAATACCCTAAGTGATTTTCTTATTTTGCCAAATACTCAAGTTTATCACCGCGTAATCAGATATTCATAATTGCGTTTAATTATTCAATGTAACTGTATTCATTCACACAACATAGAAGCATAAAAAAGGAAATTCATACACAAAATATTCAAACCCATCAACAGAACAAATACACAGAAATTGTAGACTAACTCCTTTTATTAATATCTTCCAAGTGTTACAAACTCTGTTCACCCTGCGCACAGAATTACAGGGGTCTGCGCACTCAGTTGCGAACTTCTACCCTAGGCTTCTACGCACTCAGCTGTAGAGCCTCTACCTACGCTACAACCCAAGACTTAGAATTCTTGCTCTAAAGATATGACTCTATTACTTCTTCCATGCTTCTAACTACTTAGAGCTTATCTATTTTTATACAATCCCATGGTCTGTGGACCATGGGTAGATCTCTTACAACCGAATTTACTTTACAAAACTAAGGGCAGACTACCCATTGTGACACATAATACCTTCGCACTCTACGACCACACAATGCAGAGTCTTTACAATAATATTACAAAAATTTGACTTAAACATGGGCTTTTAGCCCCAAAACTGCCCTTGGGGGATCACGATCCCAACAATTGGCCTACACTTTTTAAAGATGCCAAGAAGATTGCTTTTTTTCCAACAGATGGGGAGACCAATTGTCTCATATGAAATGCCTCTTCAACCAAAAATCACCATTGAACCTTTTGAGAAGTGGGCATTAGACTTCGTAGAGCCCATCTCCCCAATGTCAAAGAAGAAAAAATATAACTTGTTGTGCACTAACTATGTCACCAAGTGGATGAAGGCTAAAGCATTGTATGTTGCCACTGAAACGCAGTAGTAGAATTTTTGTTTGAGGACATCTTTACAAGATTCGGTGTGCCTCGTGAAATCGTCAAAGACCAGGGTACACAATTGACATCAAAGTTGGTCAAGGCACTCACGGAGCAGTATGGAATTAAGCATTACAAATTGACTCCTTGCCATCCCCAGTCTAACGGGAAAGTGGAGTCCACGAATAAAGTTTTAAAATCCATCCTCACAAAAACTATTCAACTGCATCATATGGATTGGGTGGATAAGTTACTAGAGGCACTATGGAATTACCGGATCACTTGGAGAAATGTGACAGGACACACACCTTATGAATTAGTCTATGGTAAGCAAGTGCTCTTGCCCATTGAGTTCCAAGAAACAACATTCAACACCACCACCCAGTTGGGCATGAATCTAAATGAAGCTCAAGAGAAGAGGCTGATGCAATTGAATGAATTTGACAAAATCTGATAAGATGCCTACCACAGAATTGCATTGGTGCAGAACCAAAGAGCTCGATGGCACGACAAATTTATAAAGAAGAAAGAATTTTGCCTAGGTGACTGGGTCCTGTTATATGATAGTAAGTTTAATCATTTTAAAGGTAAATTTTCTACTAGATGGTTAGGACCATATGAAGTAATTGAAATTTTTTATAACGGTTCAGTTCATATTTGTACTATTGATGATGATAAGACTTAGTTTGTAGTAAATGGTCATCGACTTAAAGTTTATCACAAACCAATTTCACGTGATCAGTTTTTGTAGGAAATATGAAAGGATCCAGGGTTGGAGTTGATTCATGCAAATGACCAACCCCTTACTGGTTCAGTTGATTAATTTCTTTTTATATATATAGATATATATAGCTGTATATATCTAAACCAATGGGCTATTATTTTTCATATCTATAGGTGGTTCTCCCCACAACCCATTTAGAATAAAGGAGGAAATCACTAGGAGCAAGTTTATTCCTTTATCTAGGCCTAGTGGATTACTTATGGCAACAAAACCTGTGGAGTCTTCTTTGGAGGCCTTCAGACTCTAAAAATGAAGCTCCTGAGAATTGACTGATCCAGGCTCGCAAAATGATATGGACAAGTATTAGTCTATGAATTCCTTAAGTATAAAATTGTTCTTTTTCGGGCTCAAGGAAATGTTTACAGAAAGGAAACCCCCTGGAATCTACTATGGGAAATTCAGACTCTCTAAACATGAATGCCTCGAGCACAAACTACTTTAGGCTTGCTAAAACAATAAAGTAGTGGTAGTTCGAGTATCCTTTGGTGTTATAGACATATTTGGGCACCACAACCCCAATCAAATATGTCCATAAACCATGGGCTTCTAAGTCCCTAAAAGTGTTGTTTCATACCCTAAAGGAACAAGGTTAGCTGATTATATCATTTCCCAGAAGTTCTCCATGAAAAACTGCTCAGAACTAGTCAAAACTGGACCATCTCACCTGCTCCATGGTCAAACTGCGATGCATCCCACCTAATGCACACAGGGGGTGCGATGCATACTAAAAATCCCTTCTATGGGGTGCGATGGGTGAGAGTAGACAAATGGCAGAGATAGTTTGCAAGGTGGATGATCTTGGAATCTTCCATAAACTTCTCTTGTGACACTTGCCTCTCTGAATTCGCCTAGGGATGAGTAAGAGATCATGAAATCTCCAAATGGAATTGAGAACTATCAGAGAAATGACACTAATAAAAAACCCAGAAGCTGACTCACCCACCTACAAACATCTATATATGGATCCCTCATCCTAGAGATCCGGAGGCTGGAATTTTGCATCTTGTAAGGAAGTGCTGTTGGTTTCTTTGTGGAACATCATGGTGTTGGGTGATCTAGCTTTTCATGAGGTGAAGAAGGGCTTTCATGCTGGGAGGATGGTGCTGGGTCAAATCAATGGGTTGTAATCCTCTCTTCTACTCTTTCTATCAATAAAGCTATTTGAGTTTTCCTCCATATTCTTGTATGTCTGAGTTGATATATGCATTTGTATGGTCAATATATATCTGATCCTATTTTTCTTATGATTGTAGATCTCTATGCTTTGATGGTATTATGCTGCTTTGACTCTACAGGTGTTCTTTGAAGCGGGACAAGCGAGGAAGGAGTGGCAAATATTTGTCAAAGGGGAGAGGAAACAAGCAAGGAACCAAGCGAAAGACTGAGGTTAGTACCCTCTGCTTCTCTCTCATCTACTTCTCATAAAGGAAAACTCAAGTAACTTTAGTTTGTTTGTTTCCAAGATAGCTACCCATCTTAGTGGGACTAGCATCTCTAAATGGACACTAGTTTTCCCGATAACAAAATGGCGACTCCACCGGGGACCGAATAGCTTGTTTTCTTGTTTCTAGTTTGTTTACTTTATAAACTACAGACGGAGTCTGAAGTTATGTTAGCTAGCCTTCGAACTGCTTTTGCTATGCAACTGCAAAGTAGATAAACGTTGCTTTAGTCAATCTCTAGGTTATTTTATGAATTAAACATCTAACTTGCAAACATCCTAAGTGCCCTAGTGGTGGCTCAAATAACCTCATTAAATTAGGCCCTGTGCTTTGTATTTACTAAATATCATTAGCTCAGCCTAAATCCCTGAACTAAGCTGCAAACTGTGACCAAAAACCAAGTTGAAGTCTCATCCTTGTACCATTGCATTGTCTCCTTTTGACAGTCTGGATGCATCACACCTCCCGTGTGCTGTAGGTGAGATGCATCCCTATTTCCCTGTGTTACAGGTGCGATGATCAGATAAGACTGTTTTTGCCTCCAGATTTTGGTTTTTCTTCACTCTCTTCAGCTTTTTTCAAGAGTTTTGTTGTCTGTGATCAGTATACCACTATTGAAACTCCCTTCCTTTGCATTATTCAGCCTCCATTGTACAAAGAATTGTGAATGCTTTTATGTATTTTTCACCATTTATAGTTCTCCTTTACAAACAATAGCTTAATCAAACTATCGTCTTTTGATTTGAAAGTGTCGCAAGTGTCGTTTTCAGTCAAAGAAAAGAAGCCTCCTCTTTTTGATAGTTGATTACACTATTACTCTTGTATTTGATTTTAATTAATAGTATTTCAAGTGTCGAAAGTAGTTTTCAATTCAAAATTGCAAAGTGTCATCCTTGTCTTCCTTTCTTTTTTGAAAAGAAAATTGTTAGTACTGTCACTTTGAAAGAAAAGATAATTCAAATTTGTACTTAGCATTCTTTTTGTCATTCACACATTAAGAAAGTAGAAAAAAAATACATGCATGGCATTTGCATTTAGACTGCTTGTGGAGATTGATTTAGGACAATACATCTTAGTGTGTGCTCTCTTCTCTATGTTGAAAGAATTTCACTTCTCTTTCCTTAGTAGCTAGGATTTTCATTGCAAAAAGAAGAGTAAACGACTGTTTATCATCTTAGATTGCATATTTAGGAGTTGTATATCTACATCATGCGGTGAACCTTAAAGGTAACTTCTTAAGAATATCAACTGTAAAATAAAGTTCAATGAACATAAAAACGCTTTGGAACCTAACGCACAACATTTAGAAGTCAAGGACTAGAGACTATTCTGGCGTCGTAAAGCCTAGTAACTATCGCTTTCATTGGTAGGTTGGTGATTCCTCCTCTTTGAGATGACAAGAGCCAGTACGAAGTTGTGCTCCCATGTACCGTTGAGTATATATTGGGGAACACAATAGCTATTCCTTTAATCCTTAGGAAGTCGTTCCTGTTGCCCTACTCGATCGTAATGCATTGAACACAACATTCAGGAAAATTGACTACCATAACCGTAAAGTATCTCCGCCAGTTTTGCGATTGGTTTGGTAATCCCTCTGTCTAGATTTCTAGAGTAGTCACTTTCGTTCCTTTTCAGACTCCTTAAAAGAAAAGGTCCATCTGATCACTTGTCACTTTAGGCTCATTAAAAATCGAAGGTGACTAGAGTCATCTTTAGCTTTTTCTCGACTCTTAAAAATTGAAAAAGAAAGTTGTGTCGAAGCGTCATAAAATTTATTTTAATCGGAATAATGTCACTCTTCCCTCATTGATCTTAGGTTGAGAAAATGGAGTCCACCAACCAAGGATTTCCCCTTGGGGGAAATCCTAGTCCCTTCTCCTCTTGGGGAGATGTTGGTGCACCTCATATGGCCACATTGTCCCTTCTAGCACTAACAATTAGCTTGCTAGTATGGCTCTTCTCGACCTCTGTCGTTCAAAGCACCGTGATTCCTGAGCAATCAAATTAGCAACCGAACGATACTAGAGTTACCCCCCAAACTTCTACTTAATTTATTTCTCCCTCTCCTTCTTCCTCTTCGCTTGGTAAAGCTGGTAAAACTAAAAACCAAGTAACTGAGAAGAAGAAGAAAGGGAAGGAGGAGAAGAAGAAGAAGCTAATGGTGAAAGGGGGCAACCAAGCATCATCTAGCGAAAATCCACACACTGCGCCGTCCAAACCTAAATCTCCATGTGTCATTTGCAAAGGGGATCACTATCATCAAGATTGTCCTTGCATCCCATGGATCTTAAGGGATTGGTCTCCTCGCTTGCACAATCTGGTGTCCTTAACCTCTGACGATCATGTTGAAAGTACACAGTCAACTAGCAAAAATGAAGTCACTGGATAGAAAGGAAGATCTAAAATTCCTTATAGACTATGTGAAGGCGATCATGCCATCTACCATTGTCCCTTCCCAGACGAAGCTAAAAGAGTCTTGGATAACCGTCCTACTTCACCGCTACAGCTTCCTCCTAGATACAAGAAACTCTTGCCGAGTCCATCACTAGTTGAGAATCCGACTGACACACCTTTGTGGTCAGTCGAAGCATCTATCATTGAAGATAAACCCTTTGAGTCCACACTGGACCAAATTCAACAACTCGAGACGGCAATCGACCCAATCTTGTCTTTAGAAGGTATACCTTCAGATGATATAGTCACCAAAGGGAATGAGAACGACACCGTTCAAATTCTTTTCGTAAACACAGACTCCAATGATAATGGGGGAAATCTGCCTGTTCCTTTATCACAGGAAGGAAGTTCGTCAGAGATGTATCTGGCCGTTTATTCGGTCCCACCTCCAAGCAAACTAGTCATTTCATTCGATTGGAATCTACTAGGCAGACCCCGTCTACCGTCTAATGTACCATTCCAAAGCATCGTACAAGCTTACATAATGGTCATGGTCGGTACTATTATAGATGAAGGGTCTTCTATGAGTATCCTTTCCTCAACTGCTTGGAAAGCGCTTGGTTCGCCATCGCTTCTGCCTAAGATGTGAAATCTGACAAGCTTCGACAAAGGAACTAGTCGACCGTTAGGGATCCTTCCAAATTTTCCTATAACTTTGAGAAGGAAAACCATTTATCTGAATGTGATGGTAGTCCAAGGACCTTTAGATTACAATCTACTCCTTGTGCGTGACTACTTTTATAGCATGGGAGCTATTGTTTCCTCACTCTTTCAAGTGATGTGTTTTCCGCATGAAGGCAGAGTGGTCCAGCTCATAGGCCAGCTTTCATTCCCTGGTTCACACATAGCTAATATTCAAGAGCCATCCCTATCTGGTCTTTTTGCGCAAGGAATGTATCATCAGTCTCCAATCCATCCACCTGATGAGCGCAAGTGATTCGGTGATTGTGACTGAAACCCAGGAGGCATGCGCCCTGGTCTACTTCAGTAGGGAAACCCCAGTTATAAGGTAGGTTTCCGCGTAGGAATATGACTAGTCTGACACACCCCTCCATTTAGGAAAATGGGATTAGACTGGAATAAGATTCCTCCATCAGAAGGTATGCCTTTCCTGACAGAGCCAAGGAAGTGTTTTGTCTGCAAATTGAATAATAACCTGGAAACTATACTTCGTTATACCTGGGGGCATGCAAACCTTTTTGCATGCAAGTGAAAAGAGACCATTTATTTTCTTAGTTTGTAGGTTCTTAACCCTTTAAACTCATAGGATTTGTCATTCCTAGCCTGCATAATGAAAGGATCTGGAGTAAAGTTTCGAATGGGGCAGGCTCCTTAAAAAATGAACCTATCGATGAGACATCCTTATTATACGACTGGGATGAGAAGTTTTACGTGAAGTTCAAGCTCGTTAAAAAGTAAACCTAACAATGAGCATATGTTCCACTAGAGTTTAAGCTCATTAAAAAATGAACCCACCTCTGGTAAATAACAATTGCGATTGCATAATTATCAGCTTTTGAGCCTTGGTCGTGTTCTTACCATCACTTCCACTCTTTTTAGTCGATCATACACCTCCATTTGATTGTTTACCCCTTTTGAGGAACAACTGCGATGAGTGATTCTATTAGCCATCTTCCTTACACTGCGATGATTGAAAAGTTCCAAACCTTACTTGGAACCAACTGCTATCCAAAATCATCACTCGTTCCAGAAAAAATGAGTCTTCTTTAAGCTCTTTTCATCTGACTCATAAAATATGAAAAGATTGCCAAGCAATTGGCCTCTCCAGCTCGTTAAAGTGATTGGAAGTGTCATCCCTCCTCTAGATTTTAATATTTTTGGACCTGAAGGATCATTGCACAAAAAGATCGAGTGCTTGTCTTGTTCGGCTCGTTAAAACTATCAAAAAGTCATCCCTTTCGTATTATTTTATACTTTTTCGGACTTAAGGGATTATATTACGAAAAAGAATTACTAGAGTTTCCTTTTTGTCTCTTTTCAGACTCTCTAAAATTGAAAGGGACTGAGTTTTATTTGTTGTTA
>APFE030578740.1:2990-17942 GCA_000404065.3 Pinus taeda
ATAACATAAAGATGATTTTTGTATAAATCTTTGTCCATATACTGCTGCATTCTTTGGAATTGTTGGTTTTGCAGGGCAAAGGAGCGAAAGGGACGTGAAGAAGGGTTTGGAACCTTGAGGAACTACCCGAACGTAGGACCTGAGGTATGTCCTTCTTACCTTAGAATTAGCTTTTGCTAGCATAATGGCTGTGTATGTGCATGTTTCTTTGTTCAGAAAACTTTCAGTCTGCTAGGGTTCCACCCAAAAGCCCTAGGGGATAAAATCCCTCAACACCAATGAGGGAAAAATTCTATGTTGTTTCTGGGCTAAGTGGCCCTAGCTGGCTAGTCAGATTTGTGCTATTTTCCAAAACAATGATGCTGGGTTGCTCTCCACATTTCTGGAGAGTAGTGCAATTTTCCAGTTCTGCATAATTCTAGAGAATAATGTAGTTGACCTAGGCTACTCTATGCATTTCTGGAGAGAAGTGCAGTTGGATCAGTTCTGCGCATTTTTGGAGGGAAATGCATCTGGCCTGGCTTACTCTGCGCAATTTTGGAGAGGAGTGTTGGGTGGATGGAACTGCACATTTCTAGAGAGAAGTGTCGGATGGCCTTCTCCGTGTAATTTCCAGAGTAACATTGGATGGCCTGCTCCGTGAAATTTCTTAGTGTAGGATAGCTACTAGGCTGCTATGTGAAATTCCTGATGGGAAGACAGACTGTCCTTCAGGTTTTCGCAGTTTTTCCCGACACCCAGTATCCTAATGTGAACCAAGTGTTGGATATTCTTGTGGTTGGCCAACTAGAAAAGCAAGTGAACACAAGCTGGTAAATGCCAGATGAAAACAAACAAACACAAGCACTTGATTAGTGCAGGATAACTGTGATGAATTCGAGGAGGGAGGCTCCAAAACGAAGTGAAGGAAAAATTTTGGAGTGTGGTTGTAGTCACTACAACATTGGTGACACACTGGTAGAACTCCAGCTCTTTGTATGTTCCTTTTTTGTGCAAAACGAGTCTAACTCCTTCAAAAGAATTGTTCGATTCTTTGATCATCATGGCTTCAAAACTAGGCTTGAGTTAAAGATATAGTCCCTTACCATTCTCTTGATTGGTCAACACAAATACCAAGCCAAGTCAAGTTAGTTTTTCGATTAGGCATGAGGGGTATATTGGTGCACAAGTAATAAAGATGTCAAAGTCTTAGTTTCATATTTGGTTTTGCTCCGCTGCCAGCATGGCTAGACAATACCCTGGTGGAGTCATGCACAGACACAAGCATCACTTCGCTACTAGCAAGCCTGGTTAGTACCCCGGTAGAGTTACTTGCATCACCTCTCTATGTAGGAAGCCTTTCTCTTCTTTTGCTTTATTTATTTTTTCATTTTTCATTTTTTTTTTCAAAGAACTGTGCATAAGAACTTATTTATTTGAAAGGTGGAAGAGGGATCCCGACTTATTAAGAGCAGAAGAGGTTGTCCCTTCAAAGAATTATTTTATGAATATCTCTGACAATACTTGTTAAGGTTTTCCCCCTCACCTTACTCTACTTGACTTGGATGACAAGAGTTAACCCAAAATAACCGATTAGAGTAGGTGTTACTAGTTAAAGTGCAAGCATTGTGTTTTCAGCAAGACTAACTTTGAACAAAATGTATTTTCCATCAGGGTATCATCAACTGAAGACAACAAGCTCTTCATAAAGAGAGAGGATAACAAATAACTAAGTGTTGGTAGTTGTACAATTCCTCTTGTACTTTACCTTTCATTTCTCGAGAGCCACACATGATTTCATGCAAACTAAACCTATGGGTGAAAAATAAGAAAACAAATAGAAAGAAAAGGACATAAGCAAATGAAAAAAAATAAAGAAAACAAGAAATGACAACAAAGCAAACAAATAAATCATGCAAAACAAAGAAAAACATGAAAGAAAACACTACTCCTACTCCTAAACTAAACAGTGCATGGGCCTCTTCACATAAAGTGATATTTCCAATGCAGCCATCGACACATTGTTTTGCGCATGTTGGTGAAGGTGTGGTTTACGAGAAAGATAAATGTGTAATCCAACAAACAATAAAGATATAAAAGTGAATACCAACATGCTTCAAGTTTAAAATTATCCACTAAAAATAAAAGAATAAAAGTGCAAGACAAGCATTTTGCAGACACATCATGATTATGCATCACACTATGCATAGAAGATAAACATGTACACTCTTTTGATCGTGACAAATGAGAAAAAATGAAAAATAAAAACAACTTACATTTAGCAAAAGTGCTCGATGTGTATGATTCCTCCAATGCATGAGCAATATAATCATGTGATTTAGGTGAAGGATGCAAATTTTGTGAACTAGATTGATCTTTAGTGTAAACAAGTGAGTGATGTGGAGCCTTTGGTGTTTCAACAGATTTATATTCTGAAGTGGAATCGACCTCAATGTAGCAAGGGCCTAGCATAACCATCAGCTCAGGCTAAAATTCCTCGAAAGATTGTGGGGTTTCCACTTCATCAACATGTGGATCATCGAAGGCGAGTGTTGCACAAAAATTGTCACCATGACATTCTACAATCTTTGTGAGTCTATCACCACTCATACTTTCCTCCTTTGCAAGTCTTAAACCTCAGTTCTTCATGTAAAGCCTTGAAAATAAGAGAAAACCCTTAAAATGTCTCTAAAACTCTGGTTCCGCACTTTCTCTTAGCATTACCTGCGATCCCGCACCTAATGGTCATGTCCCCTACGCGCCTGACCACTCTGTCTCTATGTAATGGGTGCAGACCCCTGCAAAAGTAAAAAAGGTACAAGTACATTCTTAAAAACTCACTTTGAGTCATTTCTGGAAGCTTTTAGAAGGAATCTTGAGGTTTCAAGTTCGCTTCTTTGTGATTCATGCATCCCATACCTTAAGGATCTAACCCCTTGATGTGAGGAGCTTATCCCTTTGAAGGAGGACTCTAGCCCTTCATAGGTGGACCTGTAACCTCCTTCCTTTGCACTATAAAATGAAGCATTGGGCTAGTTATTGAGGAGGTTAAAAAGATGAATATTTTTGAGGTGAAATGCTGCTCGAACTTAGTCTTCCTAATTGAGCTTTTGAGAGGAGAGATTACATACCTTTTGATCTCATTTGGAAGAGAGTGAGGCTGTAAAAGAGGAGATTCCTGTTTGGACCACGCAAGAGCTTGTACACATAAAGCACCAAAAGGTTTAAAGTTCTCTATTTCAAAGTTATAACAATCAAGTTATTTTCAAATACGTCTGTTTTTATGTTATTTATGAACCCTTGATCATGCATAATGAACATATCTATTATATAGCTATGCAGGTGTTTTGATGTGTGCTGTTTGTGATGAGGTTCTCAAAAGGAAACTCTTTCGGACGGTTGGAGCATGGCTGCCACAAACTAGCATTGGACTTAAGGTAGGGTCTAAAACACCTCTTTAGTTTTTATTAATGAATCACAATATGTTTAGAGAAAGGTAGATTTGCTTGTCCTGCTCATTGCTAGATATCTATTGATATTTGGGAGATCGGTCTTGTCTGTAAGAACGATTTATCTGGCCAACAAATTGGTGACTCCGCTAGGGAACTGAATTTGGTCTTTTGATTTTCCTTTGTCTTTGACTTGAGAAACTTGTTCTTGTTTCTGGTTTTTGCTTGATGTGTGTGCGATTGGGTAGTTTTTAGGTTCTGGATTGTTTTTTGTTTTTTTGAAATTTTTAATAGGACCGCATGTTTTGTCTATAATACACTGCGAACAACCCCACACTTTTCCTTTAGTGCACATAGTGGTACCACATCTGGTTATACTGGAAGCCTGCGGACCCTGTCAAAATTTTTGAAAAACTTAAAATGGTTTCTTCCAGTTAGGTTGAGGATTTATTTACGACTTTTAGTATCTGCCCAGATCTGCATGTGTCCTATCAAAAGTCTCTTGTGAGTGAGTTCCATTGGCATTTTTGTTTTAGGTGATTTTCTAGAAGTTTTGCATGCCTGGATAGATTTTTGTTTGGTCTTTGTAGTGACTCCGAGATTAGAAGCCCAAGAAACTTTAGATCACCCTGGTCTCTTTTGTCTTCTTGATGAGTTTGACCTGTTTGTGAAATCTGTCCTTTGCGAGAAATAGATTTCGTTTCTCTTTGCAAATCTTTGAACAAACTTGGTTATAAGTTTTGAAATTCATTTTTATAAAAGAAAACACATTTGGATGTTTTTTGATTGATTTGTTTTTCTAAACGAATTAATCCTTAGTTTACTAAATAACTAAGTAAAACATCCTAGAAAAGAATTGAAGCTTTTTTTCAATTAGTTTTTTTGAAGTTTTTAAATCTCAATATTAGTTTTTATAGTTTTGAGTGTTTTCTTAGAACTTCTAGATCTCTTTTCAAAGAAATTGCTTTTGTAGTTTTGAGTCTTAAAAAGGAAAAGGGATTTATTTTTTGTGAGCTTTAATTAGTAGCCTCGTTTTGAGTTCTTATTGAAAAAGAAAAAAAATGTTTTCTTTTCATTTACGTGTTGAAGGAAAGATTTTTTTTCAAAGAATTGCATTCTCAAACTCTTTCTTTTAGCTAGAAATTCATTGAAGGAAAAACGGATTGTTTATCATTTTAGTTGCATTTTTTAGTTTTTTTGGAGTTGAGTCTTCACACTATTAAAGTTTCATATCCATACCTATTGGCTTAATAAACAACCTATAAAAGTAACGCTTAATTAAAATTGATCTAGCAACCTTTTTATTTCTAGGGCTCTTATCACCAATATAGCTTAGGCTAGTATCTTGGAGTAGGGAGTAATTAACTCTCCAAGATAGTTAAAACAAACAAGTAGTTGTATCTTGTGGAAGGAAATAAATCCAATTGTAATTGATATATTTGGGAAGCTCCTCTTAAAAGAGTCAATCATGAGATCATGTCCGAACCTTTGAGACAATCAAGTCTGTCTCATTGGGAAAGATAGTAGATTTGCGCGTATTAAAATCGGTAAACCTTGGATTAACCATTGTCGAGAAGCCTGGGGTCACTTGTTGGTAAACCTCGGATTGATCATGTCGAGGAGCCCTCAAGGGGATTGAGCTTTGTTACTCTGCCCTTGCACGTAGATCGGATCGTAGATTGTTCCCCCAGTTCTATTTGTTACTGTTGGTCACCTTAGTTACCATAATCTTAAGATTCTTTCCTAAGGTGACGGTGAAGGATGGGTCTCACTGTACCTAGAGTAGACGTCGACTAGACTCACTTGGACTCTCTGTGGGGTTCTCTTCACTCGATATGGTTTTGTGAAGAAACTTGTGCCAGTCTGTTTCATTAATCAGGTTGTTGGGGTAACTATTCCAACCACTATTTTTGTATTGAATTGAGCGACATTGGATTTCATCACCAACTAGTGTTTTCGGTACGGATATTTATTGTTTGTGTGTGGTTTGAACTCTTAGATTTTGTAGGCCTCTTATTCAATTGTTTGTTTCTTTAGAGACTTTAGGTGATTTTATTGAAATTTTCTTTGTTTGTGTGTAATTACTTTCATCATACACCCAGAGATTATTATTCTTGATCCATCATGTCGAGATAGTCATCCATGTTTTCCCAATCACCGAAAACATTTTTATATGGCGGTCCTACTGTTCCTTTGGGGTACCAGTCACTTTCTGGTACTTTTTCAGGAGAAACTCCTCGACCAACTAAATATCAGTTATCACCTGGTAATAGAAATAAAACGTTGAGCGTAGAACAGATCTTTATGATGTCTGGTAATATTCCAAACCCTCAACCTCAAGGTAATCAGTTACAGCCTGGGGGGCAAGGTAGTCAGTTACCACCTGGGGGGAAACCCCAAGGTAGTCAGTTTCCACATGGAGGGCTACCTCAAGGTTTTCAACCTTCAGGACTGTACATAACCCAAGGTTAACCCCATATTCCTTAGGATGCTTATCAATCCCAGATTCAGTACATGCCTCAGGGTTTTCAACCTCAAGTTCAGTACCCAACTCAAGGTTTCCAACTGCCTTCAGGTTAGTCATTTTTACAAGGAACTAGAAATGTACCTCCTAAGTACCAACACTACGTTCAACCAGTTTATGGTCCTCCTCATGTACAACCTTTTATGGGTTCCAGAATGAATATGGTGTGGGATCCGTCTCAAATTCAACACACTTTGCAATATTATGTGCAGCTATCTAATAAAGCTAGACAACCTTTGGTTTCTGGTCTAATCCAGTAACCTGTCTAGTCTACTGTCCAAACTGTTGCACCTGGTGTAGTTCATCAGCTTAGGCCTAGTTCACCTCGAACTCTGCCTCAAACTGCTGCTGCAACTACTGCAGCTTTTGTTCAATCTACCCCACCTACTTCTGGAGTATCAGTAGCTCCGGTTTCTACTATCCCTGCATCAGTGTCAACTCCTCAAGTCTCTGTGCCCCAATCAGGACCTACGATTCAGACTTCGGCCCAGATGCCTGCAGGAAAAGCTGGTCCAAGTACAATTGCCACGAGTCAACCATACTAGGGACAGTATCAATATGGTCCTATTGTACAAAATCTAGCTTATCAATATCAACCGTACCCTGGCTATACTTATCAACAACCTCAATAACCCCAGTTTGGTCTGGTTAATCCTGGTTTGCCGGGAGGTTATAACATTCCTAACACAAATCTGATTCCTGGTTATCCTGGATATCCTCCTCCTAGAGCTGGTCTCATTACACAAGGTTTTCGTGAACCTAACCGTCAGTTACCATTTATTGCAACTTTGGATTTACCTGATTTGTCGCGCCTTACGAACAATCCAATTAACTATCTTCCATATTGGCCGGCCTAACAAGTTTCCCAGTGATATCCCGAAATTCGAGGGTAAGTCAGGTGAGGATCCGTCAAATCATGTGATGACTTATCACCTCTGGTGTGCATCTAATTCCATTGTCGATGATTCAATTCGCTTACGTCTTTTTAAACAAACTCTAATTGGTCTTGCTGCCAAATGGTACATTGAGTTACCACGAGGCTCTTTTTATAATTTTAGTCAGTTAGCTACTTCTTTCTTAACTCATTTTCAGTTGCCTGTCAGATATGACAATGGCATGGAATTGTTAACTTCATTAAAACAATCTACGTCCACATATATTTCTGACCATATTCATGAATGGCGGCGTAGAAGGCGTTCGGTGAAAGCTTTTATTCCGGATCAAATTTTAGCAGAATGGTTTGTTAAATCATTATTACCTAAAATCACTGAGGATGTAGCTAAGGCAGGAGTTGTTACTGAAGAGCAAGTAATTGCTCAAGCTCAGTACCTTGACCTCGTTTATACGAAGTCAGGTACTTTACACGAAAAAATCCCTAATCTTCCAAAAACTACAACTCCTTTAGGGTCTCATGCCGCTGATGGTATGATTGGTTCAATTAGTTCTAAGGGCAAGAAGAAATCTTCAAAGAATTCTTCTCCTACAACAACTTTACCTGTTTCCTTGAAAGGAGATTCTTCCGCTGAAATTTCTATCGACGTCCATGTCGTAGATTCATCTGCGGCCAAATCCGATAGTAAAGATAAGGAGAAAAATAAAAAAAATCAAAACTCAAAAGAGAAAAAAAAAAAAAATGAATCTATTGATGAAAAAAGAAAACCTCGTTATCCTTTTTTCATCTGTGACGAGGATCATTTTATTAAAGAATGCCCATATCGAGCAGTGCTTTCGAAATTTGTTAAAGGTTCTCAAATGACTACTGTCTTGAAGGATCCTTCTCCTACTCAAGATAGTAAAGTGGTTGCTTCTTCCTTGAATACCTTAGAAGAACCCATCATGATGATGTCTCATGTCAAGATTGCGACGCGATCACAAGATTATGGTACTAACAATCCTGTTGATGGTAAAGAAGAAGAATCTTCTAATTCAAACCCATCAACTTCAACTCCTCCTGTTTATGATCCCCTACATATCAAGAAACCCAACCCAGACTTAGTAACCAAACCATCTGTTAAAGGTATATTTCGGAAATCAGCTGCGAGAGCTACTCAACATTATAACATTGTTGAAGACCTGGCCATTACCCCTTCAGCAATGTCAGTTTTGGAAGTGCTGCAATCATGCCCAGCACAGCGTAAATTACTATTGTCTGCTATAGGAGCTGTCGATATTCAGGATTCGAACCTAATAATCTTCGATTTAGAGGATAGTACACCTCGCCTCCCTCATCAAATGGCTTTCCAGATTCCAGTGTTAGTTAAAAACAGACCTTGCTTTCGTACTGTGATTGATGAGGGAGCTTCTACGTGTATTATGTCGATCCAGTGTTGGAGGTTGCTTGGTTCTCTGACACTCAATCAATCCTCAATGACTCTAAAGGCTTTTGATGGCTGAGGGTTTCATCCTTTTGGTATTTTGGAAGATTTTCCTATAGGGGTCAAAGGCAAAACTATTAATCTAGATGTGGAAGTGGTTGATGCCCCTCTAGATTACAACCTTCTCTTGGGTTGCAGTTGGTCTTACGCTATGACTATTATTGTTTCATCAATCTTTCAGCTTGTTAAGTTTCCTCATAATGGAAAGATCGTAATGATAGACCAGCTGAGTTATTTCTCATCCGACCATTCCTCTACTGATAGTGTTCAGCATGTTGGTAAAACGACTATCCCTTACCAAGATGTTGGGGTAGGTTTGATTAAACATTCTGGTTTACTAGGAAATTTTTACTTCCCTCCTCCCAACGTATCACCTTGTATTGCCAATATTCATATGATCTCATTGAACACTCTTGCTTTTGATGATCCTCGAATCATACCTTCCGATTTTGAGGTGGATTCATTTCATGGTGCAATGCCTATGAGTCCCTTTGAAATTGCATATCAGGCTGTACAGTCGTTTTCTGATTCCTGACCAATCGCGAGGATAGTTTCTTCCCATCTCAACCTCGTTAAAAAATGAAACTGGATATTGCGAGGATAGTTTCTTCCCATCTCAACCTCGTTAAAAAATGAAACTGGATATTGCAAGGATCATTTCTTCCTGTCTCAACCTCATTAAGAAATGAAACAAGCAGTCATGAGCATAGTTCCTGGTCTTGTGTCAAGCTCGTTAAAAAATGAAACAAGCAATCTTGAGCATAGTTCCTTGTCTTGTGTCAAGCTCGTTAAAAAACGAATCAAGGATTTCAGAGCATAGTTCCTTGTCTTGTGTCAAGCTCGTTTGAAAAATGAAACAAGGGTTTTGAGGATAGCTCTTTTCCTATGTCAACCTCATTAAAAAATGAAACAACTCCCTTTTCGAGTCGAATCCTTTTAAGATCTTGAAAGTAAACCTTCATTCCATCCACCTGGTTGAATGCAATGAAGCTTGGGCGGCATGTACGTTGATTTGCGTCATTATGCTGGGGGCATGCAAACTTGTAACAAGCATAGTTTTTCGTTTCAAGCTTGTGTAAACATGAAACTGAATCCAAGCAGAGTTCTCTATGCTTCAAGCTTGTGTAAAAATGAACCCATACCCATTTTACATCTCATGATTTCCGCTTTTATCTGCTAATTTCTATTAGATGAGCCTTGGTTATTTTCATTCCATCGCCCCCATCTCTTTGGCTGATCATATGATTTCACTTGGTTGTTTTCTCCTTTCCTGAGGGACCGCAGTTATGAGTGGTTTTGTTAGCTAGCCTCTTGACCATTACATGTTTTGAGCAGTTCCACCATTTCCAGGACCGGTTGCTACCCTTCATACCACTCGTTCCTCTAGGACGAGTCCTCTTTAAGCTCTTTTTTGACACGCAAAATATGAAAAGATTATCGAGTTTTTCCTTTTTAAACTCATTAAAATGGAATTAGAAAGACAGTCCACTTACAACTCTTTTTTGACCGTATAAACATGAAAAGATTTCCGGACTTTTGTCGTTTCAAGTTCGATATTGGTAATAAAACGACGTGTCTTTGATCACTCTTTTACTTTTTCAGATCAGGGCCACTAATTATGAAAAGTACTCCTTGATCGTAATGGTCAAGCGGTTCTATCAAGTATTATTTTATACCTTTTCGGGCTTGGGAGACACAAATTTACGAAAAAGGACACCCATGGAGTTTCCTTAAGTTTTTCTTCTGACTCCCTAAAATTGAAAAACACCAAGTTTTTCCTATACTGGACTCGTTAAAATTAAACAGCAAAGGACCTGTTCAATTTAAAACAGGAACGGACCACTCCTTTTTAGGGTTCGAATTTTAAACTAAGTTGGACTCATCCGAAGGATGAGCTTATAACCAAGCAAATGTTATCCTCCTGAAGCTTGTCAAAATAAAGAGGTACTTGCTAGAAATGGTGGGGGAAAAGAGAGAAAAATGAACTTGTTTTGTTACACTTTGTGTTTTAGAAAAGCATTCAACCACTCTTGAACACGACACTTTTTGTTCACTTGGGTTGGGAAATCCTTTACCTAACAATTAATCAAATCATATTGAAAGCCCTCAGCCGGTTTCTGGGTATTATCTTTGGGTCAATTGCCACCAAACCATCTGTAGTGTCGTTATGTGTTCAAGAGGTTAGTTCAAATAAACCATTCATTTGCAAAATATCTGTCATCCGTCTTGACCATCCCTGAGTTAGTCTTTGCCAAACATATTTCTTCAAACTTGATCTATGATTTCATTTTGTGGGCTTGCCTACGACGGATCACTTTCTATCGACTTCAGCTCATTATCTAGAAAGATTATCTAGAAATTGTCAGTACCTTGGAATCTGCATGCCTCAATGGCAGGTTTCTCGACTTCGATGACAAGTTGCATCATTGACCTTCGATCAAAGGATTCTGTGACATGTTCGACATCAACTCATTTATTCACATTTCATGGATTGTACTGAGTAATTTGAGGGCCATTGACATTACTAATGGTTTCTCTCACACTTGTTAACAATCCACATCATTGACAGGTAATCAAGTGGTTTCTACCATGTTCGACTTCGACACATTCATTCACATGGATAGAATCGTACTATTTCGGGAAGTAGAAATCAAGACCCTGGATCTAGTTTCCACCATCCAGGCTGCAAGGAAATTTGTTATTCATTATACAGTGGACTATTCATAAACAGATGGTTGCGTCTATACTGTGTCTACATATGTCTATACTTGTGATGTATTACAAAATTATTCCTGTATCAGAGAAGTTTACATAGTTTTCTAGTCAGTTTTGATCTGAGTATTGGTATGCCTACCTCAGCGATGATATGTTCATTATTATATATAATATATATATATATATATAATATATATATATTGTATTGAATGTTTTTACAGGTTCTGACCGGGGTATCCAGAGGAAGATCGTTGAAATCAGAAAGTACTTCACTCTTCTTAGATGACAAAAATTATCCTCATCTATTACAGACTTCACCCTTTAGGGGGAAATCTGTAGCACAAAAATTGTCACCATGACATTCTGCAATCTGTGTGAGTCTATCACCACTCATACTTTCCTCCTTTGCAAGTCTTAAACCTCAGTTCTTCATGTCAAGCCTTGAAAATAAGAGAAAGCCCTTAAAAGTCTCTAAAATTCTGGTTCTACACTTTCTCTTAGCATTACCTGCAGTCCCGCACCTAATGGTCATGTCCCCTGCGCGCCTGACCACTCTGTCTCTGTGTAATGGGTGTGGACCCCTGTAAAAGTAAAAAAGGCACAAGTACATTCTTAAAAACCCACTTTGAGTCATTTCTGGAAGCTTCTAGAAGGAATCTTGAGGTGGCAAGTTTGCTTATTTGTGGTTCATGCATCCCATACCTTAAGGAGCTAACCCCTTGATGAGGAGCATATCCCTTTGAAGGAGGACTCTATCCCTTCATAGGTGGACCTGTAATGTCCTTCCTTTGCACTATAAAATGAAGCATTGGGTTGGTTACTGAGGAGGTTAAAAAGTTGAATATTGTTGAGGTGAAATGTGGCTGGAAATTAGTCTTCCTAAATTAGCTTTTGAGAGGAGAGATTACATACCTTTTGATCTCATTTGGAAGAGAGTGAGGCTTGTCAAAGTAGAGGAGATTCCTGTTTGGACCCTGGGAAGAGCTTGTACATCATCAAGGCACCAAAGGTTGTAAAGTTCTTCTATTTCAAAGTTAATACAATCAAGTTTATTTTTCTCGATAAGCTGTGTTTTATGGTTTATTTTAAGAACTCCTTGATCATCATAATGAACATGATTTATTATATTATCTATGCAGGTGTTATTTGATGTGTGCTTGTTTGTGATTGCAGGTTCCTAAAAGGAAACTCTTTCAGACGATTGGAGCATGGTTGCCACAAACTAACATTGGACTTAAGGTAGGGTCTAAAACACCTCTTTAGTTTTTATTAATGAATCACAATATGTTTAAAGAAAGGTAGATTTGATTGTCCTTCTTGCTGCTAGATATCTGTTGATACTAGGGAGATCAGTCTTGTCCACAAGAACGATTTATCCAGCCAACAAATTGGCGACTCCACTAGGGAGCTTCTACATGTATTATGTCGATCCAGCGTTGGAGGTCGCTTGGTTCTCCGACACTCAATCCATCCCCAACGATTCTAAAGGATTTTGATGGCTGAGGGTTTGATCCTTTTGGTATTTTGGAAGATTTACCTATAGGGGTCGAAGGTAAAACTGTTAATCTAGATGTGGAAGTGGTTGATGCCCCTCTAGATTAAAACCCTCTCTTGGGTCGCAGTTGGTCTTATGCTATGACTGTTATTGTTTCATTAGTCTTTTGGCTTGTTAAGTTTCCTCAAAATGGAAAGATCGTAACGATAGACCAGCTAAGTTATTTATCATCTGACCCTGCCTCTACTGATAGTGTTCAACATGTCGGTAAAACGACTATCCCTTACCAAGATGTTGGAGTAGGTTTGTTTAAAGATTCTGGTTTACTAGGAACTTTTTCCTTCCCTCTTCCTAACGTATCGCCTTCATTTTCAAATATTCATATGATTTCATTGAACACTATTGCTTTTGATGATCCTCGAATCGTACCTTTCGATTCTGAGGTGGATTCATTTCATGGCATGATGCCTATGAGTCCCTTTGAAATTTCATATCAGGTTGTACAATCGTTTTCTGATTCCTAACCAATCGCGAGGATAGTTTCTTCCTGTATCAACATCGTTAAAAAATGAAACTAGGGAGCGAGGATAGTTTCTTCCTGTATCAACCTCATTAAAAAATGAAACTAGGAGTCATGAGCATAGTTCCTGCTCTTGTGTTAATCTCGTTAAAAAATAAGACAAGGAGTTTTGAGCATAATTCCTTGTCTTGTGTCCAGCTCGTTAAAAACTGAAACAACAGTTTTGAGGATAGTTCTTTTCCTATGTCAACCTCATTAAAAAATGAAACAACTCCCTTTTCCAGTCGAATCTTTTCAAGTTCTTGAAAGTAAACCTTCATTCCATCCACCTGGTTGAATGCAATGAAGCTTGGGGGGCATGTACCTCGATTTGCATCGTTATGCTGGGGGCATGCAAACTTGTAACAAGCATAGTTTTTCGTTTCAATCTTGTGTAAACATGAAACCGAATCCAAGTAGAGTTCTCTATTGTTCAAGCTTGTGTAAAAATGAACCCATACCCATTTACAGCTCGCGATTGCCATTTTTATCTGCTAATTTCTGTTAGATGAGCCTTATTTTTTTTCATTCCATCGTCCCCATCTCTTTGGCTGATCATATGCTTTCACTTGGTTGTTTTTTCCTTTCCTGAGGGACCGCAGTTATGAGTGGTTTTGTTAGCCAGCCTCTTGATCATTACATGTTTTGAGCAGTTCCACCATTACCGGAACTAGTTGCTACCCTTTATACCACTCATTCCTCTAGGACGAGTCCTCTTTAAGCTCTTTTCTGACCGTATAAAAATGAAAAGATTGTCGGACTTTTGTCGTTTCAAGTACGATATTGGTAATAAAACGACATGTCTTTGATCTCTTTTTTACTTTTTCAAATTAGGGCCACTAATTATGAAAAGTACTCCTTGATCGTAATGGTCAAGCGGTTCTCTCAAGTATTATTTTATACTTTTTCGAGCTTGGGAGACACAAATTTACGAAAAAGGACACCCATGGATTTTCCTTAAGTTTTTCTTCTGACTCCCTAAAATTGAAAAACATCGAGTTTTTCCTATACTAGACTCATTAAAATTCAACAGTAAAGGACCTGTTCAATTTAAACAGGAATGGACCACTCCTTAGGGTTCGAATTTTAAACTAAGTTGGACTCATCCGAAGGATGAGCTTATAATCAAGAAAATGTTATCCTCCTCAAGCTTGTCAAAAATAAAGAGGTACTTGCCAGAAATGGTGGGGGAAAAGAGAGAAAAATGAACTTGTTTGTTACACTTTGTGTTTTAGAAAAGCATTCAACCACTCTTCAACACGACACTTTTTTTTCACCTGGGTTGGGAAATACTTTGCCTAACAGTTAATTAAACCATATTGAAAGTCTTCAGCCAGTTTCTGGGTATTAGATTTGGGTCAATTGTCACCAAACCATCTACAGTGTCGTTATGTGTTCAAGAGGTCAGTTCAAATAAACCATTCATTTGCAAAATATCTGTCATCCATCTTGACCATCCCTGAGTTAGTCCTTGCCAAATATATTTCTTCAAACTTGATCTATGATTTCTTGTTGTGGACTTGCCTACAACGGATCACTTTCTATCGACTGGAGCTCATTATCTAGAAATATGATCTAGAAATCGTCAGTACCTTGGAATCTGCATGCCTCAATGGCAGGTTTCTCACCTTGAACGACAGGTTGCATCATTGACCTTCGATCAAAGGATTCTTTGACATGTTCGACATAAACTCATTTATTCACATTTCATGGATTGTATTGAGTACTTTGAGGGCCATTGACATTACTGGTGGTTTCTCTCACACTTGTTAATAGTCCACATCATTGACTAGTAATCAAGTGGTTTCTACCATGTTCGACTTCGACACATTCATTCACATGGATAGAATCGTACT